>KE505294.1:140090-157758 GCA_000441515.1 Elaeis oleifera | reverse complement strand
CCTATCCGACAGAGAGTCGGTAATATAGGTTCGGCCTTTCAGCCGGTTGGAGGCAGTATTGGCCTGCTCGGCCGGCATACTTCGGGCTGGGTATCGTCGGTAGTCATTGTCGGAGTCGCCCGTCCGTCGGATGGGTAGAGTCGGTCGTTGGTCGGACCATCCCGAGGATGAGTCGGCGTCGGGGGTCAATCGGTGAATCGGCGTCGGGGTCAGTCGGTATATCCCAACAGTTGCCCCCCACTCCTGAGTCTGATGTCGTGTTGGCCCGCGTTACCACGTGGGCGGCGGCGGCGAGCGAAAAAATGAATTTTCATCACGTCATGCCCCGATTCTACTGACCTCATCAACGGACGATCCGGCATCAGGCGTCTTATTGGGAACACAAATCGCCGCCAGGCGTTCCATTGGGAATGCGGACCGCCGTCAGTTAATTAATCCCGAGACGCGATTTTTTCGTCACGTGTCGGGAGGTAATTGGGCTGGGGCCGTTCGGGCGGATGGGGGCGACGTGGCTCGATCTAGGGCAGGTGCGTCGAATCGTCGGAACGGGGAAGGGCCCAGATGCTGCCACGTGTCATCATCCGGGAGACCCTCGTTCGACGTGCCCCCATCCTGACCGTCGAGGGGCACTATATATATACGACCACTTGTATCCAAAACTTCACTTTTCACAGTCTTGTTGCTGAGACTCTGGTCGAGTGGTCCCCCAATTTCAGGTAGTTGTCCCTGTCTTCCTCCTTGGAAAGTTTTCTCGAAGCTTTTGTCTTTGCCTCCTTGCGTTTTTCGCTTCCTTCAGTTTTTCTTCTTTCTTCTTCTTTATCCTCCTTCCTTGGGGCTAGCATCATGGCTAGAACCTCTCCTCGAGGAGGTCAGTCGGGGAACCCGACTGACGATTCTCGATCGACCCCGGAGGTGGAGGCTTCTTCACTTTCGGGGCCGAACGTCGATCGGCTCAGGGAACTATATAGTATCCCGGAGCGTTTCGGCTGTTCGCCCCCGGGGCTGAGGGTCGGGTTAACAACCCGCCCCGGGCCAGGTGGCCTTCTATGTCGAGGACCTCCGGACCGGTCTTCGTTTTCGGTTCCGAAGTTTGTCCAGAACATCCTGGACTATTACGGACTTTGTCCAGCGCAATTGGCGCCGAACTCAGTCCGGCTGATAGTCAGCTTCACCTTGTTGTATCGGCTTTTGCCGACCTCTCCTCGAATTTTCCTCTTCCGGGCGTTCTTCGTCCTCCGACCCACCCTAAAGCCCGAGGGTGGTGATTTTTCAATCCTCGGAAGGATCTTTCCTTCATCACTGATCTTCCATCGTCAATTCATGGGTGAAAGAACCAATTTTTTTTGCTTCCTCTTCACTACCTTGGGGGTTTCCTTCCCGCTGGGGCGACCCTCTAACTCGGCCGAATGAAAACAGCCAAGTGGAGACAGACGACCGGGAGGACTTCTACCGACTCAAGGATATGTCGGTACCGAAGCAGAGAGAGCTTGTCACTGAGCAAGCTCTTTATGACGCCGGCTTAAGCTTGGTCCCCCGCCTAGGTACAGTCCGACTCGTCGGTTGTCTTTTAGCTTTTTATTGTTCCCAAACTTATACTAACCCTTTGTTAAATTGCAGGTACGCCGTCGAGAACGAGACTGACGGATGCCGACATTCGGCAACATGCGGCAAGGAAGAGATCGACGTCTAGGGCCGGACCTTCACGACCGCCCAAGAGGCCCCAGACGTCACCCCCGACTGTCGCTGCGACGGCGGCCGAGCAGTCGGAATCGGTTATTGCATTGTCGGCGCCGGCGGTGCCACCCGAGGCGTAGCCCGAGGAAAGGACGGTAGAGGGTGTAGCCAAGGGAGTGTCGGCAGCTTCGCCGGTGGAGGAGGTTCGGGTTGAAGCTCGGGAGCCCGAACGGCCTTTGGAGGCTCCCACCGCGGCCTCGGGGGAGCTCAACCGAGTTCGAGCCTTCCCTCCTTCTCCGACCTTCGGGCCTGGGCAGCCGGTCGGGGAAGGCTCCGATGGCACCGGCGGACGACACGAGGTCGGGGACCGCACTGCGTCGTCCGGCATCCGGGTCCCCGAGGAAGCGTCGGCCCTGGCCAACCACGACTTGGCCAGGAGGTTGTGTCAGGCGACCCTCCTCCCGGCCGACCGGGAGCTCCTGAAGACTCGGCCATTGACCGAGATGTTGTCCTCCTACCCGACTATGATCGGGTAAGTTCTGCTTTGCCTTCCCTCTCCATCGTTGCTTTCATTATTTTATTCTTCTGACGATCGGCTTTTGTTCACAGCTGATTTATAGCATGTCCGAACTGGAGGTCAGGTACTGGAGGTTCGGGGACATCCGGGCGGTCTAGCCTAGAAGGACCGGGCGGAGACCGCCGAAGCTAAAAGGCGACGATGGTCGAGCAGCTGAAGCAGTCAGTCGACCGCGAGGCCCGACTCGAGGAGGAGATCTCCCGACTTACCAACGCCCTTGCTGCCTCGGGGCCGAACTTCAGTCGGCCCGCGAGGAAGTCAAGCGTAAAGCTCGTACCGCCCATCGGCTACGGCGTGAGCGGAACGGTTGCGTCGGCGAGCTCGAGGCCGAGTGCGAGCAACTCCGGGTTAGCCTGGAGAATCTTGCCAAGGCTGAGGAAACTTGTCCACCGCCCAAGCCGACGTAGACATAGCGAGGGCGGAGGCGGAGTCGGCGAAGGAGGTGCTGAGTCGGACGATGGAGGACTTCCGCGGCTCCGACGAGTATCAGGAGGAGCTCCTGGAGAGTGGCTTCGCCTCGTACCGAGTGGGGTACGAAGACGCCCGGGATGCAGTCCAGGGTCTGTATCCGGAGCTCGATCTCAGTAGCATCGTTCCCCCAGGGTCGGAGGGCCAAGCCGCAGAAGAGGTGGCCGACCCAGCGTCGGGAGATCACACTGCTGTAGAGGAAGCCGTTCCAGAGCAAGTTACCGAGGGTGAGGCGGCTCCGAACCCCGATCCTACTCTTACCCGAGCGGGCACGCCGATCGCCCCCGAGCCTCTCCCGGTCCAAGAAGTTGACTCCGACGAGTAGTCGGAGCATCTTTGTTTTTGCTTTTGTTTCTGATACTTGTAATCGGGCTTAGGCCCAATTTTGTAAATCCAATTTCAATCTTGAATAAAATTAAAAACTTTCAACTTTCTTCTTCGTATGACTTGAAATGTATGCTTCGCCGAGATGCCCCCGGGCGTACAAGTCGTAGGCCCGACATACTTCGTTAGGACGTTCGGTAGGACCCCATGTAGCTGACCGAGATAGTCAGTAGCGCGTGCCACGATAGGGGTAGAGCAAGCTCTGACCGTAGACCGGCGTCCCGACTGTCGTAGGATCCGATAGTCGAGAGTGTAAGTCGAGAGTCTGTTGCCCAGACCTGGGTCGGGCGTGCACGTCGGGTCGGGTGTCAACCGACCTTCAGACGTAGCTCGTTGACATGATCATCCCGTAGGATCCGACAGTCGAGTAGTGTCCGACGTATTTAGTTAGGATAACGGTGGTAAGTCGAATATCCGTTGTCCAGACCTTGGTCGGGCGTATACGTCGCGATGTGTGATAAACGGTGGTAAGCTGAATATCCTTCGACCGATCATGACCGGGTCGGTATGTCGCGGGCGCGACGTCGGTCGTCCTGGCGTTTTGCTCTTCTTGGCCGGGGCCAAATCGGCAAGCTAGCCAGCCGCGTTGACCGAAAGTCGACCGTGGAAGGAGCGCGGCTTCAACTTAGGGAGATCTCATTGCCAGCGCCGGCCTTCCACTAGCGTAAATGGATCGGTTCTCGTAAGAGTCCGATGCGTCATCGACGATCGAGCCGTAGATTCCCAACGAAACGTTGGACCCAAGTCGAGGTGTCGGGGCTCGTACTCCTGACGAGCGTCGACCCATAGTTGGAGAGCGAAATTCGTAGACTCTGGAGTTTTGAAACTGAGTTTGTATTCCGAACAAGGGCATACAGGATTTATTGGTAGTACAATCTCAGGTTGTCGGCATTCCAAGTCCGGGGAATGGCCGTTCCTTCTAGAGTCTCAAGTCGATAGGCATCCGGTCTGTAGGTGTCTGCTATCTTGTAGGATCCTTCCCAGTTCGGGGACAGTTTTCCTTGGTCCAGAGGCTTCGAGACTTCCGTCTTCCTCAAGATCAGGTCTCCAGGTCTGAAAGACTTCAGCTTAACTTTAGCATTGTAATATTGGGCCACTCTTTGTCGGTAGGAAGCCATGCGGAGTTGAGCCTCGTGTCGAAGCTCGGGCAGGAGGTCTAAGTCGGCTCTCCGACACTCGGAGTTGCCTGGTTCACAGTACTGCTCAATTCTAGTTGAGGATAGCCCGATCTCTAGTGGGATCATTGCCTCCGTCCCATAGGCCAAGCTGAAAGGAGACTCCCCGGTCGGAACACGGGGTGTCGTTCGGTATGCCCACAGGACGGAGTGCAATTCCTCAATCCAGAGGCCTTTGGCTTCGTTCAGTCGGGTCTTCAGTCCATGCAAAATGGTCCGGTTGGTTACTTCGACCTCGCCGTTGGATTGCGGATGCCTAACCGAAGTCAGCTTGTGCGTGATATGAAATCTCGCACAGAACTCTCTGAAGTCTTGGTTGTCGAATTGTCGTCCAATGTCGGTGATGATAGTGTGTGGTAGTCCGAATCTGAAGATGATGGACTTCTGGACGAAGTCTTCCATCTTGTGCTCGGTGATTTGCACCAGAGGTTCGGCCTCCACCCACTTGGTGAAGTAGTCGATTGCAACGACTATGAACTTCCTTTGGCCAGACGTCGGAGGGAAATGACCGAGTATGTCGATTCCCCACTGGGCGAAGGGCCACGGGGCAACGATGGAGGTCAGCTGGTTGGCAGGCCGGTGTTGTACGTTGGTGTACTTTGATATGGTTCACACCTCCGAACCAACTTAGCCGCATCCTTCTTCATGGTGGCCAGTAGTAATCCTGCCGCAGGACTTTGTAGGCCAAGAATTTGCCCCCAGGTGATTTCTGCAGATCTCCTCGTGCACCTCTCTAAGTGCGTAGCCCGCGTTTGTCGGTCCCAGGCACCTCAGCAAGGAAGGAGAACAACCTTTTGTAGAGTCGCCCGTCCATCACCACATATTGGGAGGCCGTCCATCGGAGTCGCTTAGCTTTCGCGAGGTCTTCAGGGTTGGTTCCGTCGGTCAGATACTGAACGATCGGATCCATCCAGTTTGGCTCGGTTGCCAGTTGTAGCACCTCCTCAGTCTTGTCGATGCTCGGTTGCTCGAGATTCTCCACAAGTGTCCGGTCCAAAGTGCCGTAGTCGGATATTGCCAGCCTGGAGAGTGCATCGGCTCGAGTGTTCTCCACCCTGAGAATGTGGGAGATCTCGAAGTACTTAAGGTGTGCTACGAGATCTCTCACTTTCTGGAGATATTTTGCCATGGTCGGGTCCCGCACCTCGAATTCGCCTCTGACCTGCCCTACAATCAGCTGGGAGTCGGAGAAGATTCTGAGGCTGTCGATCCCGAGCTCCTTCACCACTCTCAAGCCAGCAAAAAGCACTTCATACTCGGCTTGATTATTGGAGGCTTTGAAGTCGAATCGAAGGGCGTACTCGATAACCACTCCTTCCGAGTTGGTGAGCAGGAGCCCGGCCCCGCTCCCTCGAGCGTTGGAAGCTCCGTCGATGTGCAATACCCAGGTTGACCCGAGGTCACATTCAGAGGTCGCAGCCTCTTCGGAGCTCCCGTCTTCCGACACTTGGTCGGTTGTCGAGCACTCCACAATAAAATCGGCCAAAACTTGGGCTTTCAAAGCAAATCGCGGTCGGTACTGAATGTCGAACTCGCCCAGCTTCACCGTCCATTTCGCCAGTCGTCCTGATGTGTCGGGGCGGTGCAGGATCGCCCTCAGGGGCTGGTCGGTGAGGACCACGATGGCGTGCGCTTGAAAATACGGACGGAGTCGCTGTGCTAATATGACCAAGGCAAATATCATTTTCTCTGCCTTCGAGTATCGTGTTTCAGCTTCGTGGAGCACTTTGCTGATGTGATATATGGACTGGTGAATTCAGCTCTCGTTCTCCCGGACGAGCACTGAGCTAACCGCCTCCGGGGAGGTAGCCAACTAGAGGTACAATATTTCTCCGACCTCTGGCTTTACAAGCAGAGGTGGAGAAGTCAGAAATTTCTTCAGATCCTCGAAGGCTTGCCGGCACTCGTCCAGCCAAGAGAAGTCCTTCGTCTGCCTCAGGGTTTTGAAGAACAAGAGGCATCTCTCGGCCGACCGAGAAATGAATCGACTGAGCGCGATGATCTTCCGTTAAGCTGCTGTACCTCCCTTTTGATGTTCGGATGGCGCATGTCGATGATCGCGTTTATTTTCTCAGGATTGGCCTCAATTCTGCGTTGAGAAACAAGAAACCCGAGGAACTTCCCCGAAGTCACTCCGAAGGCGCACTTAGTCGGGTTCAGCTTCATCCGATGTCGTCGAAGAGTGCGAAAAGTTTCTCCAAGATCTTGGACGTGATCTGAAGTCTGCACGCTCTTCACTAGCATGTCGTCCACGTACACCTCCATGTTGTGCCCAATTTGATCTTTGAAGACCTTATTGACGAGTCGCTGGTAGGTGGCTCCAGCATTCTTCAGACCGAAGGGCATTACTTTGTAGCAGTAAAGGCCCTTAGCGGTTACGAAGGCCGTATGCTCCTCATCGTCGGGTGCCATCTGGATCTGATTATATTCGGCAAAGGCGTCCATGAAGCTGAGCAGTCGATGGCTGGACGTCGCATCCACTAGTTGGTCGATCTTTGGCAGTGGGAAGCTGTCCTTCGAGCAGGTACGATTCAGGTCGGTATAGTCGATACAGATCCTCCACTTTCCGTTGGCTTTCTTCACCATGACAATATTGACGAGCCAGTCGGGATATGTGATTTCTCTGATGAAGCCCGCCTCGAATAGCTTGTTCACTTCTTCGTCGATGGCCTTCTGTCTTTCAGGAGCAAAAGACCACTTCTTCTGTCTCACTGGCCTCATGCCAGGGTTAATGTTGAATCGGTGAGTCATTGTTTCCGGAGGGATGCCGGACATATCCGCTACCGATCAAGCGAATACGTCGGCGTTAGCTTTCAATAGCTCTATCAGCTGCTGTCGCTCCGAATCGGATAATTGCGACCTGACCCAGATCACCTGTTCAAGGTCCTCCGCTATCGGGATGGAAACTAGCTGTTCAGCCGGTTCACCCCGTTCCTCCTCTTCCCGTTGGTCCAACTCGTCGACCGGCACGGAATCCTTCGGTGCATTGCTTTGAGCAGAGATTTGGAAGCATCGCCGAGCGAGCTGTTGATCCCCGCGCATTTCTCCAGCTCCGTTTTTGGTCAGAAATCGGACCAGCAGGTGGTATGTTGAGACTATCGCTCTAAGGGCATTTAGTCCGGGTCTTCCAAGTATGGCGTTGTAGGCTGAAGGTACTTGGACGACCGTGAAAGTTAAGTGGACGGTGCTTTGCCATGGTTCGATTCCAGCTGTCACAGGAAGAATAATTTCTCCTTCCACCGTGACGGTATCTTCAGCGAAACCTACTAGGGGCGTAGAGACTCTCTTGAGCCGATCAGTCGACAATCACATTCGGAAGAAGGTCGAGTAGAACAAACATTAGTCGAACTTCCATTATCAACAAGAATCCTTCTTACATCATAATTCGCTATCGTTGCCGAGACAACAACAGCGTCATCATGGGGAGTTTGGATTCCCTGAGCATCTTCATCTGTAAAAATAATTACATCATCCTAACGCAGCTTCTTCGCCGACTCTCCTTCAGCAGTCGTCCCTCGGTCCAGTCGTTTGGAGATCATGTTGATGACCCCGGTCGTAGGCTGATTGTTCGCTGCCTCTTCAGTCGGTTGGAGTCGTTGGTCGAGGACGGGTCGAGTCGGCGGGTTCCTCCGAAACTTTTCGAGATACCCTCGTCGTATGAGGGCCTCTATTTCATCCTTGAGCTGGATGCATTGCTCGGTGTTATGACTATGGCCCCGATGGAATCGACAGTATCTTCTCCAGTCGAAGCCCTTTGCCTTCAGAGGCGGAGGCCGTCGCAGATATTCCTTTCCTTCGATCTCCATCAAAATCTGCGCACGAGGAGCAGAGAGAGGAGTGTAGGAGTCATACCTGCAATGCATCGATCTCGGACTCCGCCGTCGGGGCGATCTCGGGCTCTGTCGTCGGGGCAAGACCCGTTTGTCGGTTGGGAGCTCGCTAGGCCCAGCAGGAGCCCAACTTTTCTTTCGCTTCTCCTTCGGGCCCTTAGCCTCGGTCAGACGCCGATCGGAAGCTCCTTCGTCCGCGTGCATGTACTTGTACGCGCGCTCCAGCAGTTCGGCATATGTCCGGGGGAGAGTCTTGCCCAAGGAGTATGTGAATCGGAACCTCCTTAGCCCCCTATTCATGGCTGAGATAGCCATGTCTTCATGGAGGTCCCGAACCTCAAGCGTGGCCGCGTTGAATCGGATCACGAAGTGTCGGAACGTCTCATTTTCTCCCTGCTTGAGGGAGAAAAGACTGTCCGAGGTTCGTGGCGGTTTTCGGTTGGTGCTGAAATGGGCCACGAAGGAATGCTCGAGCTGCCCGAAGGAGTGGATACTTCCCGAGCGGAGGTCGGAGTACCAGGCCCTGACAGCTTGCGGAGCGTGACGGGGAAGCCGATGCAGAGGAGGGCATCGGTTGCCCCTTGGATTGTCATGAGAGCTTTGTAGCTCTCCAGATGGTCAACTGGATCGGTGGAGCCGTCGTAAGGCTCCACGTAAGACATCTTGAACCGACTAGGGATCGGTTCGTCGAGGATGAATCGAAAGAGAGGTTGGGTGGTCTGAAAATCGACGTCGTTCGAAGACTTCTGTCCATCCACCTGGAGCTGGGCAAGCCGACGGTCTATTTCTTCGAACCTACGTTCGTAGTTATCCATCCGTCGATATTGGAAAATCCCAGAGGTCGAATCTCCCGACGAGTCTGAGAGGGAGGCGGATGGTGTCCGCGGCCGCTTCTTCTTCCTCGCTCGCTCCAGTCAGGAAGGAGAGGGACGTCGAGATCGGTGGGTGTCACGTCGTGGCCGCCTCTCCCCTTCTCGATAGGAATGCTGAGACGGCTGCTCTTGAGGAGAAGACGGAGACCGATGCGGGCGTCGGCGGCTGCTTCTGGACGGCATCGGATGCGCCGCCGGTTGTTCCGCCGGCGGGTGCGGCAATTGGGTTGGTCGTTGCTGGAGGCTTTTGACCGCATCCGTCAGAACAGTCATCTGCCGCACGATTGCCGCGATCTGTGCCTCCGTGGTCACCACAGGATGCGAAGAGTTGGGTTCCACTATAGAGAGTGGAGGGAGGCCTCTTCCCGACGGGAAGAGTGCCTCGCCGATCCGGTGGCTCTTGATCGCTGAGCCCTGGTTCTTGTCATCTTGAGAGATTTTTCAAGCTCTGTGGAGGTCGACCCTCCTACCTGGCGCGCCAAATCTGTTGCGGCCAATCCCCTCGTCGTCTGGTCGTCGGGAATGAGCACCTGCAAGGAAAGTCCACACTGATCGGAGATGCCTCCGGTGGGGACCCTCCGACGGTCAAGTCAGAGAGGAGACTAGGCAACAGTAGAAAAGAATCAGATGGCTCAGCGATGGAGAGAAGGAGAGCTCGAGAGAGCTTCAGAGGGTTAGGGTGCCTTCCGAGACTTATCCCAAGCTGTTGCCTTACCTCATTTTATAGTAGAAGGCGGTATGGTCCTGCCATCGATGATGTAGACAACTGGAGAGTTGTCAAGTCGTCGGGGTCGTCAAATCGTTGATGGGCTGACAGGTTATTGGAATTAATCCATGTCCTTGGTAGGACAACGCTCCGCGTCCTTGGCAGGTCAACATCTCCTGACGGTCGTACAGCATGTCCTTGGCAGGACAGTAGCCCACGCCAGTTGTATGGCGTTGGAAGGGCTGGCCGACTATACGTTGGGATTTGGCTGTCGGATGGTGACTCGGGAGCACAGCCATCCGATCTAGTGGCTTGTAGAAGTCGAACATCGACTGTCCTATCCGACAGAGAGTCGGTAATATAGGTTCGGCCTTTCGGCCGGTTGGAGGCAGTATTGACCTGCTCGGCCGGCATACTCCGGGCCGGGTATCGTCGATAGTCATTGTCGGAGTCGTCCGTCCGTCGGATGGGTAGAGTCGGTCGTTGGTCGAACCATCCCGAGGATGAGTCGGCGTCAGGAGTCAGTCGGTGAATCGGCGTCGGAGGTAAGTCGGTATATCTCAACAGCTTTCATGTCATGTCTTGAAAAAGAAGGAAAAAACTTAAAGCACAACTGTTATGTTTTGACAGTGGTCATGAATTGTAGAATAAGGGTCATAATCATATTGTCATGCCACGCCCAATCTATCTTTGAAACAGTTAGGCGACATGGTGTAAAAGTGTTACATAGTTTCTGCTTCCATTGAGAACTGTATGATACACCTATATATAAGATGAATTCATACAATGTTAAGTCATCTTTTATATTGACCTGGAATTAAACTAGGAGTTCAGCTACAACAACAATTCAACACTTCTCCAAATTTCAAGCCAAATGCTATATGAACACCATACTATAAGTCACTCCGACACAACGGTCAATACTTTTGCATGCTTGCTGAAAGCAGGTCTAGAAGGTGAACTAAAATTACGTAGAGTTGGTAAGATATGAACACCTAAACTCCCCTATGAATTCCACCATTTTCCTCTCAAATTTTAGCTCGGAAATTCGAACGTGTTTCATATGGTTCCATCACCAATCATATCAGACATTCTTAGAAATAACAAGTACCCAAATTGATAGCAAGAAACAAGTCATTTAGGAATGCAAAATCAGAAACAGTTGGATTACAAAGCATCGGATCCACATAGAGTTGAATGATAGACAAGAAAACTGAAGGGCAAAAAAATTCTAACAACTTCCTTCTACGAACGGACGGAGATAAACAGCATAATATCTCATAACGTTAGGAGGGGCGATAGGGGAGGAAGGGGGAGGGAGAGGGAACCTGGACGATTCGGCGGAGGTAGTTGGGAAACACGGCGGCGGGATGCACGGCGGGGGACGTGCGCCCTTTGGAGACGGTCGGCGGCATGAGGCGCCCCTTCGCCTCTTCCTCGATGTAGTTGGGAAACACGGCGGCGGGATGCACGGCGGGGGACGTGCGCCCTTTGGAGACGGTCGGCGGCATGAGGCGCCCCTTCGCCTCTTCCTCGATCCAAACGAGATCCGCGGCTCTCCAACGACTGGTTAAAGTCCAAACTCGGCAGCCAGATCTCTAATGATAAATCGTTACGGGGTAGAAGAGACTTCACACGAAATCGAACCCGGGTTTGGCTTTTATTATTATTATTATTTATAAACGGATCATCCATATACTTTTTTATATGAATACGTTCAAAATATCATATTCTTAAATAATTTAGAGATCCCGCTCATATCAGTCCAAAATAATGATGCAAAGTGCTCCGCGATAAAAACAATAATATAGTCAGCTGCTGACCATCACTTTAGATTGATATAAGTGCGATGTTTGAAAAATAAATTAAATCAAGATTCATTTTGCAACAGAATGTCACATTGCTCAAATTTATAGCTCCATCCAAATTTTCCCGCGCCCAAATCCCTTTGACCCCGTATATAAGTCACTAGGGTACTATACCTTGTCAAAAATGCCCCACGTTGTCCTAAAATGAAAAGAATATCGGAAATTGAGAGGGCAACCAATTACATGCACCACATTTGGCATATGGTTTTGAAAGTTTCACCATAGAACTGATATATATATATATACAGTGATTGACATCTAATCTTAGTTGTTCACCGTTTGTTTGCTTTTCCTATTCCTAACCTTAGTTGTTCGCTGTTTGTTTGCTTTTCCTGTTCATTCCTTCTGATATTCTAAGTTTCCATCATGCTTGCATTCCTACAATCATGATAGATGATTCTACAAAACTAGACAATCTAAAGAGGTATTTGGTTGAGGGGAGTGGGGGTTTGGAATCGAAATTGAAATGAGTGACTTTCATTCCAACCGTTTGATTGGGAAGAGTCCCATTCTGATTCTGATTTCAAGGTGGAACGAGAATGACTCAATATATATAGAATTCAATCTTTACTCTCCTCTATAGATTCAAATTTTCATTCCAATTTCGATTCCGATTTTGAATCCTATTCCAATTCCAATCACGAACCAAATGCTTCGGAGGATTTGGCCATTTTGATTCCAAACCATTCCGATTTCTATTCTATTTCGATTTTGATTACGAACCAAACACCTCCTAAATGATTTCTCGATAGCGAAGAAACTCCCGATTGCAAGAATCCGAGCTATGGCTAAGGGGCCCCAAAAATCTCGAGCCCGATCAACCCTTCCTTGTATTGTTTAGAACCAAGCCACCTTGAAAATCTGAGCTATTTTGAAGAACCCTCAATATGTCCTTGCCTTTTGTATCATTGTTTGATATGTGCATGCCGGGCAAAATCTTAGGGTAATGCCATGCAATTACAATCAAATATTTGCCTAAACCTCTACCTTCTGAGGTTTTTAGATAATAGGATAATTTTCTCCAATACTCTCCCATTATCTGCTCCAATATTGAATCACTCAACCTATGTTCAAAGCTCCAAACGTCCATGTCAACCATCTTGTATTCCATATCCTGCTTCATATTTCACTCGCCACACACTTTTGATGCATTTAGTGAATATTTCACTATCTATAATGCATGCTTGTTTGTTCCACTTAACAGGATCAGAGCATTTGCTTAAACTCTTGATAAAATATTTGAACATGTAGTGCATTTTTTTCCCTAGTGCATATTACTTGAATCTAACAATACACACGGTTGAAGTTATTGATACATGTTTGATGTTTATCCCACAAATAAATTTAATGTACAATACACACATTCAATACGCAGGACACATGCTTATCTTTATCAAGGTACACACTTTTGGAAATAATGCACATGTTGGTATACCGACAAGTATTTATTGTTCATTGATTCATGATTTAGGAACCACCCACCATCCCGCAACCACCTCCGATCCAAGCATTGCATGGATCGAAGAGAGCAGCCACACATTACTTCCAAAGCCCTCCTCGGATGCACCAGCTATAATGGCTGGTCAGAGATGAATAAGTTACATCAATGCCCATTGCTTTATGAATAAACTTATAGATATTTCAAAAATTGTTTGAAAGATGTATTTGAATTTTTTAATTTGTATAAATATCTAAAATCTTTCAGACGAATGTGAGACTTAATATATGCCCAAACAATTCTCACACTCCATTTATCAAATTATTTAATTATCAAAAATCAAACGGGATAAGTTCATCTTTAACAAGATTATGGGGTGGTGGAGTGAACTTCTAATTTGCCGAACAATATTCAAATTCCTAAAGAGTGATGTCGCTATCATTTTTGATCTATCCTTGCGAGGAGAACTGAAAGCCCTGGAAGACTCGATTATTAGGAGACACATCCCAAGGAGACTAGGATGCACTGCCATGAGCTCGAACTAGTTATTAAGAAACTTTCATCCCTCTCCACCTCTAATGGCATACCTTGTTGCAAAATTTGGTTAATTACTGTAGCACAAGGAGGAGGATTTGTTTGTCCGCCTATCGCCGCGAACATAAATGCCCTTTTCCCACTCATGATGGCTAGATCTGACATCAATTTGTTTATCTAGTCCTTGAAGCGATTGTGGTGTATGAAGGCTATCTCATGCCAATGGAAGATCTATGTCACCAAACCTAGAAGCGGAAATTACCAAAAGGGGTGTGCTGATAAAGCTAGATCTGTTTATTTCCAGATGTGTGTCAAGTAATAATAAGTGTATGTATCACTATAAGCAAAGTAGGTATTATAACTTGCTAGGAGAAGCACTGCATGTCCATTCAGATATCCCTTATTTTCAGGTTTTGCTAAAGAGGGCAGTGGAAAAGGCCCAATCAGACCTTTGAAACCCATCCTTTGAGACAAGGGTTCGGCAATGCCAAAGGTGCCGGGGGTTGTGGGATCTTTTCCCCATGCTACCTTTCTATGCCATGGTTAAGAGAGATTGCAAAAATAACTGGAGGAGAGGGAGACCGTCCATTTCTCAACACAGTATCATTTTCTAACGACTTAAAATACATCATGATCTTATATAAATATTCAAGATCTATCCAGTATATAGAATAAATATACATCCATATAAATTTCGTAGATTCAAAAGACCAATACAAATTTTCTCAATTTACACTAAAATATCCGTGTGTGCGTTGCGGACTGACTTTGAAGGTTACAACATTGTTATATGCTGTAATCAGAAAACACATAATGGCAAATTTAACCAATAATTCAAAATATGGATCAGAATTTGTATCACTGGATATGCCATAGAATACACAATTAAAAAATGGAAAACTAAGGGTGAAACCCCTGCTCAAGTGGACCTTTTGGTAATAGCACATCGAGTGCTTCAAGTAAACGTCTGAGGGAAGATCCTTTGCAACCACCAACACGTGGACTGTACCGTGATGGCAAGGGGGCCGGACGACGCAGCCTCAAATGTCGCCACTCCATCTAAATCCCTTCCATCATCTCCAACATGCATGACCATAGAACAATCCACAAGCAAGGTTGGTCGTAAGCACTTAAACAAGCAAGAACAGGTACAATCATAAGGTTCCCTGCGATGATGTGGAACACTAAGCAAGGTTCCACGTCAAATAGCCCAAACCAGTAAAGTCAAGTATTCCGTCATCACACTGGGGCTTTGGGCATATAATCACTAACAAGATATAACCGACAGAGAAGAGTTGGCAATGCGCTCCCAAGTTTGTCAGTCTTGTGCACGAAAATAAGATGTGGATAATATCTTCATTCGGGTTCAGTTTCAGTGAAATATCTTGGGACCTTGATATTTAGAAAATTGAAATTACAATATCATGGCAATTATAAGGCGGGCTGAAACCAGATTACATTCTAATATTTTATATTCATATTTATTTATTTAATAAATATAAATATGCATAAGCATATTAGTCGAATACAAAATTTATATTCATATTTATTTTAAATAAATATGGATACAAATCGGATATTAAAAATATGAATATAAATACGAATACAAATTGGATAACTAAATTTTACGATCACAGAATCAAAGATATTATTAAGTAGATCATAAATCAAATTAATAATATATTAATATAATTATATATATATTTAAATATATGAGTATTATATAAAAATAAATAAAACTATAAATAAAATCAGATATTCGGATACGGATCAAATAGTTGTCTATCCATATCCATTTTTCTTCAATGGATATAGAGTTTGGATGTTCAAATTTTTATGCATATTTTGATAAATTTAGATATGAAAATAAATCCGAACAGATATTATCCGATTTATTTTATCTCTATCATCATAACAATCTTGCATAAGACAATGCTTTATACTGATTTCTCAAGTCATTTTGTAACCCTAGAGATGCAAACTATGAACTAAAAAGGGCCCCAAATTTTGTAGCAATTCTAATTATAGGAGATGGTAGTTAACATGCCATTGTTGAAAAAGATCTGGATACTCAGCTCATCTGTGGACCATAGGATACAAATATAACCTGATACAAATATAACATTTCAAGGCTTTTCAAATCCATGAAAAGCTACTCTCCCATATGGCCATTTCAGTATTATGAAAGAATACCACAAACCAATAAACACCAAAATAACTAGTATGCTATAGGCATTTTAGGGCATGTTTGCTTGGGAGGAAGTTGGATTCTGGAATGCGAATGGAAATGAGTGACTCTCATTTTAGCTGTTTACTTGGAGGAAGTCTCATTCTCATTCTAAGAGGGAATAAGAATATCCTAATCTTCCAAAATTCAATTAAGACTCTCTCCTAGCATTCAATTTTATTCTAATTCTATTTCCTATCACGAACCAAATGTACCGAAGAATATGGCTATTTCAATTTTCATTCCAATCTATTCAGATTTTGATCACGAAACAAACATACCCTTTGAGCATGTTTGGTTGGAAGGAGTTGGACTCCGAAATGAAAATGAGAATGAGTGACTCCCATTTTAGATGCTTGATTTGGAGAGTCTTATTCTCATTCTAATTCCAAAAAGAAATAAAAATACTCCAATCTCATAAAATCCAATCCCTACTTTTCTTTAGTATTCAAATCACATTTCGATACCAATTTCGGTACCAAGGGCTATGGCCATTCCAAATCCCGTTCCAATCTATTCTGATTTTAATTCCAATCGCAAACTAAACTTGCAATTAAATAGCATTCCAAATCCCGTTACAAATCTCGTTCCATTGCTGAAAAAGATCTGGATACTCAGCTCATCCATGGACCATAGGATATAAATATAACCTGATACAAATATAACCTTTCAAGACTTTTCAAATCCACGAAAAGCTGCTCTCCCATATGGCCATTTTAGTATCATGGAAGAATACCACAGACCAATAAACACCAAAATAACTAGTATGCTATAGGCATTTTAGGGCATGTTTGCTTGGGAGGGAGTTGGATTCTGGAATGCAAATGAAATGAGTGACTCCTATTCCAATTGTTTAGTTGGGAGAAATCTCATTCTCATTCTATGAGAGAATGAAAATGCCCTAATCTTTCAAAATTCAATTAAGACTCTCTCCTAACATTCAAATTCCATTCCAATTTTGATTCCCATAGCGAACCAAATGTATCAAAGAATATAGCCATTTCAATTTTCTTTCCAATCTATTCGTATTTCGATCCTGAACAAACACATCCTTAGAGCATGTTTAGTTGGAAAGAGTTGGACTCTGAAATGGAAATGAGAATGAGTGACTCCCATTCTAGATGTTTGGTTTGAAGAGTCTTATTCTCATTCTAATTCCAGAAGAGAATGAGAATGCCCTAATCCTCTAAAATCTAATCTCTATTTTCTTTAGTATTCAAATCACATTCCGGTACCAAGTTCGATATCAAGAGATATGGCCATTTCGAATCCTGTTCTAATCTGTTGTAATTCCGATTCCAATCACAAACCAAACTTGCCCTTAAATAGTGTTTAATAATCTAAATAGAATTATCGAAGTAGTCTTGGACCACTGATGATTCTTATCCTAAGGTAGTCCGATCCCCGATGATTTAAGATCCTCAATGCTATATTTTAATGATTAAAGAATCTCAAATATTCATAAGTAACTTGCTTGGTATTCAATGAAAATCCAAGATTACTAACCATATAATATCAAAACTACACCTAATATATTTTATAAAATATATTTATTAATCATATCAAATATATTATAATAAAATATTATCCATAAATATATATTTTTTATTAGTCCTATAAATTATTAATCCTATAAAGATATATTAATTATTATAGAATTAATATTCTTATTTATACATATAATATATTATTTATACTAATATTATTTTGATTAAAAATAAGACAGATAGAAGTAATATTAAATAATTTCATTATATAAATATAAAGTATAATAATAATATTTTTTACTATAATTAAAATTATCATTGAATAATAATATAATTAACTATATATTATAACATAATATATCATAAATATAAATATACATAAAATAATATGATATGATATACTGATATAATATATTAATGTGATATGA
>KE505294.1:102237-118462 GCA_000441515.1 Elaeis oleifera | reverse complement strand
ATATATATATATATATGTATATATATATATATATATATGTATATATATATATATATAATTCACCTTTCCTATCTTAGTTCTCTCAGTTTCTTCTCCAACAACCTAATAAATAAAAAATAATGATTAGAAGGAAAAAAAATATCAATAGCAAAAAATGCCGCTAACCCTATCTTTCTCTATTGAGTTCTTTAAAAATCTCCAATAAACTGATGAAATAGTAAAAAAGAGTAACTAAAAAAATACTAAGAAAGAATACTGCTAACTTTATCTTTCTATGATGAGTCCTCCTAAAAGACTACTGGTTTCGATCTTGGAATCATCCTTTAAACCCTCCCTCCCAACACATCTATATATTTATATCACAATCCAAGAAAGCAACTGATAAGACAATCCATTTTCTGTCTGTATTTTTATTTTATTTTCAAAACCCTTCTCCCTCCATTTAAAGCCTCTGAGATTTTTTTCTCTAGCCCTCTATCTCTTAATTAAGAGTTAAGACATGCCTCTGTTAAGTTCTTTTCAACTCCACCTGGCCTTCCTTTTCCCTTTACCTCATAGGTAAGCTATGGAACATGATGTGAATGGTGACCTAGCACTATATATAGAGGGCAACACTAATGTGGCAGCTTGAGATGAAAAACAATACATATTTTTATTTCCCTCCCTCCTGTAGCATCAACTCTTTTATATCGTAATCTTTTTCTGCATATTTTTTCTTTTGACTTTCTATGGTCGGAGGATTTTTTTCTCTCTTGCTGACTTCTCCACTACACTATAGCTCTTTTCTGGGTGGTCTTTCTGGTACACTGTAATAGATGGAAGATATCATTATTTTTTTCTCTTCTTTTATTGGATCTGTGGCACATTGTGGGAAGGGGGTTCAGAACCTCAAAAGTTCTGAACTTCTCTTTCATATATTGTATAGATGCATAACACTGTGGCAGGTAAAAACTGCAACTTGTGAGACTCTTTCCTGACATAGAAGTAGCATCATCTATTTTCAAGATATATATATTTCTTTGATGAAAAATTTTTTGAGTATATGTCATCGTGCACCTCATAATGTTTCTTATGTGGGTTCAAAAAAAAGCAAAAAAAAAAAAGCCTATAGAATACACCAAAAGAGCCAAACTTATATTAACATTTTCAAAACCTCATGCTTAGCCGGTTAACAAATCACAAGTTTATTAGATTAAAGGAGATTGAAGCTACATCTATCAATAAGAAATTCTCATGCAAAATTTGGCCGATCAAGTAATCAGGAACATGATTTGCCTCTCTGTTGATGTAAGAAATACAAAATAAGATCTTGAAGAGCACCAATCAATGATATCCATTAAAGAGGAGATCCGACAGCTTTTGATTTAGAAAATTTTGAATCTAATTAACCATAATCTTTAAGTCTCCTTCAAGCTACACATTGCCAACCTGCAAGTTTTGCATAGCATACTTTAACCCCAGCCATACAGCAAGTAATTTCATCCTATAGAATATTATGATCAACAAGTAGCTGACCGCCTATAGCAATAAAGTGACTGACAAAATCCCTTATAATAAAGGCAACAGATACACCTTGGTTAGATACATCTACATTAAAATTAATTTTAAACACTCTAGGGGAAAGGGGTGCCACCATAATAAAGTAGGAGAATTGCCATGATAAGTAACAGAAAATAAGGCATCCCAGTAACTAGTCCGACTGTTAAAATTTTGATCATCTGTAAATATAACAGTATTTTAACACCAAATATCTTGAATAATGATTATAGTACTATTAGACACATGGAAGAGCCTTTCATTACAACCTTTCCATATACCCCAAACCACCTAAGCTTGCAAGGTAGTGTACCACTTCTTTACCTTGTGCATAGACAAGAATTCAATTAGCAGTGGTAAAGAGGATAGTGCAAAATGCCTGGCACTAAACAAGACAACTTACTACTAACAATCTCTTGCAAATGGACAATCCACAATCACACAGTTACTAGTTTCAAGTTCATTGCTAGTATTGAGTAAATAACTGAAACTCGAAGAAACCCACCCAATTTGACCTAATAATCGGTTTCGATCGGTTGAAAGATATAAATCGGATGGAATCAGATTGGAATTTGTAAAAATTAATTATTATAATCGGATTCGGTTCCTACATTTTTAATCCATATGAAATCGAATCCAACTGATATAGTATTTATAAACTCACTTTCATTTTAGAATGGTATTGTTTAGACTTTGATACTTCATTTTAAAAAATACCGCATCATCTATTTGGATTCATGAGAATATTAATGTTAAATTATTAATGAAAGCATATCAATTTGAGATAATTCTAAAGTAAAAACTTTTAGATGTAGTTATTTTTTGATGAGTAAATCTTTTTTTTCTGTTTTATTTTGTACAAGTTCAAAATAAATACAAAATTTATAACTTACAAGGTTTAGATATTTTTGTATTAAATTGATAAAAAATAAATAACCTTAAGTAGGTCAATATTGGACTTAAAATCAATATTGAATCAATATTGAAGTCCAAACCAACACAACCCATACGAACCTGTTATAAACTGTTCACTTTGATTTTGAATAGTTTATGCAGTGGATTGAATTTTTTTTAATCTGATTAAATTCAATTGGATAAAATTTTTTTCTCAACCCGACTGAACCCAACCCATGCTCAGCCCTATTCATTGCATAGGTTCAAGACATACTTCTTTCCAAAATGATATCTAGCCAATTCAAATAATATTTGGTAGGATATCTATTCCATAATAGCTTCCACCAAAAGATCTTTATTCTCACATGCACCAAAAGTTTCTAAATCCAAAAAAAGTTAGTATTCCTCATTGATGAGGGAGACTTAAAGAATAGAGAGTACATATCTTTGGTAGCCATATGATTCAAATTAGAAGTCCCCTAAGTCAACTGATCTGGCCAAGCACTATAAGAAATCAAAATGATACAAATAAGCTTCATCACCTCAATTGAAAATGTAGTAGCAATCATTTCCACATTCCAAATTTTGTTAGACAATAAAAGATCTGAGACTTTCATATCCTCATTGATATAGTCCATATTTAAATTGGTTGGCCAAGCACACAAGAGAACAAGAAAGAACAAAACATGGGAGAAAACATTAATAAATTAATCATTCCCCTCAGACCACCTAAAATTATACTGTATTTTGAGACCAAAGCCACAGAGCTTATTCTAAATTGCAGAGCTTCTAGGGGGTTTATTATAATTGATCTACTTGAGAACCGATACTTGCAGCTATTACTCTAGCCCATGAGGTATCAGGATGAAGAGTCAGATTGGTAGCTGATTTATAGAAAGAAGCTTGTCTTAGCTTTGAATATTAGTGGACACCATATAGGTTGTGGTTGTTAGGTCCTTATAGATCAATATCCTTAAATTATGTTTGTAGATCAATATCCTATGTGGTGTAACCTTATTTAGTTTGTGGATTAGTATTCTGTGAGATGTTTATCTTGTAATATGATATATAGTTAGTTGCACCTTATTTGTAAGTAAATGGTATAATGTGTTAAAGTCTCAGTTTATTTGAGCCTTGGTTCAATGTTATAAAGACTATTTGTAATCTGAATTTATGGTCTGATTCAATGTTATGAGCTGATATGGTACTAATATTTTGATATTTCAATGTTATATGAATGTATGCCCTGGTTCAATGTTTCAGAGAACTGGTTCAATATTTCATTATTATGAGTTGATATGGAATCTAACTCAGTCTCACTTTTGAATGCGTAGTGATGTAATACTAAGCTCACTCTTAATGTTTCAGAGCTCTGAAACTAAATTGATCTTAATAGACCAAAAGCACTAAAATTGAATTGTGAAATTGACCTCAGAACTAATAGTAGAGCTTCAAAGTTCCAATGTCTTCATATTTCAATTGACCCCTGAAACTAAGCACTTCAGTATGCCCTATTTCGATGTTTCAATTAACCTATAAAATTGAGCTCTTCAGTTTCAATACTTCAAATCTTTGAACAATATTACAAATTCTTCAAAGTTTCAGCTGTATATTAAAATATCAGTTATAAATAATGACCTGAAATTTAACTCAATTTCAATATTTCTGAGCTATGAATTGAACTTAGATTCATTGCATATCAATTTCAAGGCTCAGCTTCAAACCTTCTTTCAACCTATGTTTCAGAGCTGAATTTTACACACATATAAGTTTTGCCCTTCAGCATAATGTTAAAGCTTCTTTTAGTCCATGTTTTAAAGCTTCAAACACTAAAATATCAGTTTTAGATAATGTTTCGGCACAACATTAGAGCTTCTTTTCAACTAAACTTATGCAAATTCTTTTCAGCACAATATTCAAGTTCCGCACAAGTTGATTAAAACATTAATATCTACTTATGCAAATTCAAGTTTAGCACAAGTTGACTAGAATATTAAGTTCAGCACAACATACAAGTTCAGACTCAGCGAAACTTATGCAAATTTATTTCAGCTGAACTATTAATAATGGCTATTTGACTGAAATATTAATGGCTTCAGTAACATATAGTTCTGAAATTTAACTCTTGATGACTTTTATATTAGTTCAGGATAAGTATACCAAACCTATTAGTAAACGATCAATTGTTAGAAACAACCTTAAATTCTACATCTGAACACTGATCAAACATAATTATTACATAAAGCATAAACTAGATTCAAAACTGATTAGCAAGATGATATCATTGATTACAAAGCTGATTTTTTTTTGATAAAGGATGCAACTGTAAATTAACTTGAAAAATATTACAGAGTGTTCATATACAGAAAGCCCCTAGACCAACAACACAGAGAAATACACCCCAAGAAAACTAAATATAAAGTTTACATAGCATGAAAATTGTAATAAGGATGAAAAGCAATAAGCCAGTAATTGTGAGACTAAAATAGCTCAAAAATCTGATAACAAAAGGGAAACATCTAATGCAAAGCTGATCACAAAATATTCATTACATACATGACTTCCAAATTATATATGTTCTTCAGTTAAAAAAAAAAAAACTACCAGTGTAGCTCATGAAACCATCATTGGAATCAAATAAAACTTCTCCATTATGATATATTTTGCAAGCTCCTTCCTTAACCTAACACATTCAGCTTTCACCTTTGTTACTTTCTTTTTATGTCAAAAGCCTTTCTTTTAAGATATCTATCTCTTCTAATAAACCGATTGTCTCTTCTTTTAACTCCAACATATGTTATTTCAAATCTAAACTTTCTTCTCTATACTTTCTAATGATTCCAGACAATCTTTCCACCTCAATTTTCAAATCTCTTGCTCCATCTCTCTTTTCACGAAGAGCTGCTTTGGCTCGATCTTTTATTTTTAGATCGATCCACATGAAATAATTATAATAAAACTCATTCTGCAAAGAAGAATAATTATGCATAAAGATTATAATCAAACAACTGATATTATAGCTATAAGATCAATCAAAATTACCTGATAATTTCAACAACCTCTGAATCTTCTTCCAAGATTACCATCACTCTATGAAGTCCACATTTTAGTCAAGAGACCACACTTACACTGTCCTACACCATCATTGCTTCTTGTTGAGTCTATGCTATGTTTTGAAGATGCGCGTTGATCTTCCAATATTCCTATAAGCTATCACTTTCAAATGAATTTTGAATCGATGTCTTAATCATAACTTTTCAGTCATCGAATGAGAAAAGAGAAATAGAAACCAGAAATTCGAGAAGGATAAAAAGGAACGATGAAATCCTAGTTGGAGGATGGATTAAAAGATAGAAAGTAGTGCATCTACATCAGCTGAGAAATACCATATCAGCAATATGTACCACATCATCTCTTGTTACACTCCACATTATCTACCACATCATTTTCATCACGGTAATTAGATGGAAGTAATGGTCAGGGAAGAAATTAAAACATCTTGAAAGTTATAGGATCTAATTGCAAGGAATAGAAGTCTAGAATAAATATGAAAATTTTCAAAAAATTCAAAATTTTTAAAATAATTAAGTCTTATTTGATTGGGTCCCGTACATGAAATCGGGTCTGTTCGGGGACAAACATGTTCTGACGCAATATTTTTATGATAAACTCCTTTCAAGTTTCAATCAAAAATGATGCCCAGTACCAAGCTCAGCATTAGGCCCTCTTCATCTCGCACCACCACCTCCGACAATGGATGCCAAAATTCTAACATCATGCAACTCATCTGCCATCGCCTCTTGACCATGCGATCTCCTCTTGGCTCTTAATAGCTCCAACTCCATGAACCCAATCCTCCCTCTATATATTTATAGGATGGAAGACTAGGTTAGGGCACTACTGGGCATGGAGGTGGTGCATTAGGAGTGCTGGAGCAAAACTATTTCGCTGAGTGAATATTCTTTCTATTACGTGAGATTTCAATCTCAGGGTCATCGTCTATGAGTTGGAGTTGTGGGCTACAACTGCAATCAGAATGACAGGAGTTGTTGGAAAAGATGCATACTTAGTTGGGAGTTTATCCCTGACATCAGTTTAGGTATGTAGTTTTTTTGGCATTATAGAAGTATAAATCTCGATGATGACATTGGATGATCGGGGATTTGCACACGTTATAGTTTAAAAGTTTAAAGTTTGTAGTCGATTCGACCACAAGCATCTGAAGATTATTTGTTTAAATCTTTGTATGAAGTAATTTGATGATATCTACTGTTTGCTATTTGTACGCATGATAATGAAAATATAGTTTACTTCCTTAAACCTTTGGTGAAAGAGACCTTGTTGATTGCTACTGAGGTGTGTTGGATGTCCAAATTTTTCTTTGTCTTAATGACACTTCGTGTCAATATGTATGCTGATCTATTATATTCTCTAGTTTTTTTTACTTCTAAAAAGTATTATAATTTTTCAATGCATTGAGATAATTAATTCTTTTTTAAAAGTGAAACTGGAGGATTGCTTCCATCATCATTTGAACAAATTCTTTAAGTGTATAAAGGAACCTTGTCAGATACCTAGGACTCATTCTTCAACGGTCACCAATTATTGGGTAGCAAGCTATTCATAGGTTTAAAGAAGATCGGGTGGGTGAACAATAAGGCATTTTCTACAAGACAATAGTCACCTCATCACAGTTTTGCTCCCTATATCCCCTTTGTACTTGCATTTCTTTCTTCTTGTGATCTTAATGAGAATTTGCATCTTCAAGAAGTTCTTTCTCATGTTTCTTTTATTTCATTTTAGGCAAGAGTATATATAAAATGAAAAAAGTAGAGAAAAGAGGGAGGGATGGATGACAAAGTTGAGATGCTTATGTGATACTACTTAATTGGTCAAATTTGGTGCAGGTGATTACAGTATTAAAATTTAAGATTATCACAAGGTTAGAAATATCTTATCCATGACAATATTGAAAATTTTGTGTTCCTAAGCACAAAAACTAAACCATTTTATCAAGGAAAGCACCGAAATTCTTGCACAGCAGAATTCAAAACTAGATTGAGTTTCACCAACAAAATTAGTGTCTAACTATTGAAGCATGCCCATGATCAACATGCATAGAAATCAAACCATGCACATCCATGTCATCATCCACCTACAATGCGCCTTCGCAATAACCCGAGGAGCAGAAGATGAAGGACCAACAGAAATACCTGCAAGAGCTCAACAGACTTGACATCATCAAGTTGTCTACTAGCTCACTGTGCGTGGAAGCTTTAACTCTTTCTATTGAAGATATTTGTTATATTTATTATAATAGGATTACACCGAAAGCTATTTATGGCCCTGTACACTTACACTATAAATGCAAGAGGGATCATTGCATAGAGATGAGGAGCGAGCCCCATTTGCCACTTCTTCGAGTTCACTCCCTCTTCTCTCTCTCTCTCTCACAGTTTAACTTGATATCAGAGAACAAGCTCTACAGCATCATGTCAGACGTTGTTCCCATTTCCTCCACCTCCATTCCCACCGCTTCCACTACCGCTCTTCCCAATGCCATGCAGTTCATCCCCATCAAACTTATCAGAGACAACTACATCTTGTGGAAGACTCAGATCATACCCCTTCTGTGCAATAATGAGCTTCTCGACCTGGTCAACGGTAGTGAACCTCGCTCTGCAGAAACTCTTTCTTTCACAACCGACGATGCCCTGCTCAACCCAATCCGACGTACATCCCATGGATAAAGCATGACCAATAGCTAATGAGTTGGCTCATCGCCTCCCTCTTCGAGTCCATCTTATCCATCGTGATCGATCTCACCACCTCATGATAGGTTTGGGATGCACTTGCTCAATCCTTTGCTTTTATCTCTCATGCTCTAGTCCCTCGACTAAAGACTCAGCTTCATTCTATTCAGAAAGTAAGCCTCTTTGTAATTGAATACGTTGAGCATTTTCAAACCATTTCTGAGAGTCTTGCTAGTATTGGCTACCCCATCTCTGATGCTGATCTTGCCATGCACATTATGATAGGTCTTTCCCTTCCTTTAATGCTTATATTCCATCAATCATGGCTCAACTGGCCAACCCTGCTTATATGTTAGAAGATGTGTATGCTAATCTGATGGCACATGAGAGCATTCTCTAACTCAAGTCCCAGAACTCCAGTGATCAGCCATTTGCCATAGCCAACATTGCCATCTGCAACAAGTTCAACAAGAAGAATGGGGGCACCACCAACTACTAGCACCAGCAACAATTCGAATATGGGTCCTGTCAGGGATAGGATCGTGGTCGCAGTAAAGGATGCAGCAACTAGGGCTGTGATCGCTGCCAAACTTGCCATTATGATGGCCACACTGTAGATCAATATCACGGTCATTTTGATCCCCACTTCCAACCGTACCGGTATGGTCATGGAGCACCATCTCCGAGCGCCTACACCATCACCGATGGCCTTCTGCCAACATCGTCGATCACTGTCATGTAGCACTACCATGGTGGCAGCATCCAGGCGGACTCTAGTGCATGGTATCTCGACTTGGGAGCAACCCACTACATCATCGCCGACTATTAGTAGCTCACAACAGCGATGCCCTATCATTGCCCTAACCAGGTTCACGTTGGCAATGGCATAGGTTTAACTATCTCTCACCTAGGTTCTACTATTCTCCGATCTTCATCTAAACCTCTAATTATGTGCAATATACTTCATGTTTCTCTCATTATCCATAACCTACTATCTGTTCAGCAATTATCTCGTGACAACAACATTATTTTGAGTTTTATCCTTGTTCTTTTTTCATTAAGGATTGAGTCTCGAGGAAGATATTACTTCGCGGACCAACTAAGGATAGGCTCTATCAGCTAGTTATCTCCAAAAAAAATATCCTCCTTCAGCGTTCATGAGCACTTCTGCTATTTGGTACAATCGCTTGGGGCACCCAGCTCTTCGCACGATGCAACATGTCCTCTCCACCAATAAACTATCCACTACTCAGTCCCTTAGTAACTCTATTTGTTCTGCTTGCCAATAGACAAAAAGCTATCATCTTCCTTTTTCATGTACTGTCTCACATTCTGCTGCACCCCTCGACCTCATCTTCTCTGACATCTGGGGCCAGCACTGATTGAGTCATCTTTTGAAAATAAATATTATCTTCTTGGATGATTTTAGCAAATATACTTGGCTTTTTCCTATGGCTCGTAAGAGCGATGTGCTTGATATTTTTGTGCACTTCCAATGACACACTGAACATTTTTTTAATCACAAGATCAAGATAGTTCAATTCGATTGGGCAGCCAGTACCGTTTGCTCTCTCACTATCTTGATAGTGAAGGCATTCATCATTGTTATCATGCCCACACAATCACGAGCAAAATGGGACCGTCGAAAGTAACATCAGCATCTTGTGAAAACTGCATGCTCATCCCGCCGTCGATGCTTCTATATCCCCATCGTCGGCATCCGCTCCTGCATACTCGCTGTTGGGGCCCACTCTTGAATCACCACCATCGGCACCTCGCCGCACTCGTCACATGATGACCAGAATTTAAGGCTGCACACAGTGACCATGAGTTCTCATTGTTTCAGTTCAATCAGCAGATGAGCCGACCTATTTTTCTCAAGCCATCAAGAAGGCTCCTTGTCAGGCAGCCACGGCATTCGAGTTCGACGCTCTTCTATGAAATAATACTTGATCCCTTATTCCTCATCGATCGGCCATGAACGTGGTGGGTTGTAAAGGGGTTTTTAAACTCAAATATCGCCCTGATGGTACCACCAAGAGACACAAAGCGAGGTTGGTCACCAAGAATTTTCGCTAATAAACCGGCATTGAATTCCTGGACACCTTTAGCCCAATAATTAAAATTACCCCAGTTCATCTTCTCCTCTCGGTTGCCATCACCGTTTGTTGGCCTATTCGTCAGTTCGACGTGTCCAATGTGTTCTTGCACAAACACCTTGAGGAGATGGTTTACATGGAGCAACCCTTGGGGATTATCCATCCACAGCTGCCCCATCATGTTTGCCGCCTCCAAAGATTGTTGTATGATCTTCGACAGAACCCCAAGGCCTGATTCAAGAGATTGAGTACTTGGCTCCTTGAACTTGACTTTGCTGGATCGAAGATGGACACCAGCCTCTTCTACAGATACACATCTTCAATCGCCATATATGTCCTTGTTTATGTTGACGACAGCCTCATCACCAGCAGTAATGTTGGCAACATACAACATCTCATTAGCTCACCGAGCAATGAATTTGCTATTCATGATATGGGTGTCGCTTCATACTTCTTGGGGATCGAACTAAAGTCTTGGAAGGATGATTCCTATACCAATCCAAACACATCAAAGATCTCCTCTGTCACTGTCACACGAAAGCAACTTGGCCTGTTTCAACGCCTATGGCCACCTCTTCCATGTCGGTGTCTTCTAATGCTGTGCTATCTGACGTCATAGAATATCATAGCGTGGTGGGAGCACTACAGTACGTGACGATCGCACAGCTCCATGTAGCCTTCATCATCAACCGCACTTGCCAGCATATGCACTCGCCAATGGAGGTTGACTGGGCACAGCTTAAGCAGAATATTCTTCGCTATCTATGAGGTACTGCAGAATGTGGTCTCCTCATTCACCATCAATCCTCCACCGCGCTACATGCCTTTAACGATGTGGACTGGGTAGGTTGTACAACTGATTGGCATTCCACCAGTGGCTATGCCATCTTTCTTAACAAGAACCTAATCTCTTGAAACTTGAAGAAGCAACCAACGGTATCTCGATCTAGTACCGAAGTCGAATACAAAGCTGTGGCTAATGCTACTGCTAAAATCATCTAGCTGCAGTCCTTACTAGCCGAGCTAGGTCTTCACGTCGCCACCCCATGCTTTGGTGTGACAATATTGGTGCCATGTATCTCATGGTGAATCCGATGTTCCACGCGCACACCAAATACGTGAAGATAGATTTTTACTTTGTTTGAAAATGCATTGCAAACAAGTCTCTGCAAGTTCATTTCATCTTGACCATAGATTAGATGGCCAACATTCTCACCAAGCCATTGTCCAAGCAACGATTTGCTCTACTCCAAACTCAACGTCAGTGACCCACCATTGAGTTTGCCAGGGCGTATTGAAGCATGCCCATGCTTGACGTGCATGGAAACCAAACCATGCACATCCACATCATCATCCTCCTATAGTGCACATTAGCCAACAACTCGAGGAGCAAAAGATAAAGGATCAATAGAGATACCTGCAAGATCTCAACAGACTTGACCTCATCAAGTCGTCCGCCAGCTCACTATGCGTGGAGGCTTTAACTCTTTTTGTTGAAGATATTTGTTATATTTGTTGTAACAGGATTACACCAAATGTCATTTATGGCCCTGTACCTTTACACTATAAATGCAAGAGGGATCATCGCATAGAGATGAAAAGCAAGTCCCATTTGCCACTTCCTTGAGTTCACTCCTTCTCTCTCTCTCTCTCATAGTTTTAACTTCAACAAATATATTAGGTTTCGCATAGATGCAAAATATGTGAAGCTTTAGTTGGAGAAGAAGCTTAAATTTGTCATATTATGCAAATGACAACTATAAAATAACAAACATTGGACGGACAAGGACATGTCCAACACTAATTAAATCATTATTTTAGAGCAAAATTGTATTCTCTATCATGTTGAACACTTAAATTCAAGGATAAGGCTTCTAAAAAACTATAATGTTTCAAATAAATTTGCCATGTTGGATAAATATATGCAGGAGATAAAGCTATAAAAGAGTAATCGATTGACTGCATTATTGGGGATGTCCGGCCAAAACACCACTACCACAGGATCTTTTCGATACCACTCGTATCACAGCAGGAAGAAAGAAGAAAAAAATACAGACACAATCAGGTATATGGAACAATCCGAGTACTGCCTCTATGGAGCATGCAAGCTTTATTAGGAAAGAAGACACAAGTACAAGAGGAGAACATCCACTCTCAACTCTCCATACACAACTCTCTCAACTAGAAGCTATCTTTACAAAAGCTCTCTCAAAATTTCTCAGGGAGTCCCTCTCACAGGTCTGCCAGCACCTGGGTCCTCGATACTTCTGGATGCTTTCTGTAGAGCGAACGGCTATATCGTGCCTCTTCATAGCTGCTTTGCCTGATGCTCTACTCTATTTTCGATCTCCTATCGATGCTCTGCAGGGTTTGCTTTGTCTGCTATGCGCACTCGGCACCCGTCGAACTCTTCTCGACTGCCGCTCAAGCCTCCCACGCACAGATGCCTCTACTCATGGATCTCTTCCATGTCTCTTTTCATGATTTTGTTGCCCACAGGGCTCTTAAAGCCCTAAAACCCAAATCTGATCGAAGAGCTACTCCTGATCGAACTCTAACAGGCCTCTGGCCGTCTAATCCATGTCGCAAGCACCGCTGCCTATCCAATAGCACTTGATCAAACATTATGTAGTCTGATTGCATGTCCCAGCCTCAACAGCCACTCGATCACGCCTCCCAACTTTCACAGCTGCTTGATCAAGCCTCTCAGCTTCCACAACTGCTCGATCAAGCCCGAAATCATGCCCAAGTCATCCAATCACACACCAGTCCATAGAATTTTCATGGACCGTAAGAAACCAACCCAAAATGCTCTCCAATCCACCATACATAGTGTGAAATGTGGTGTGAAATGCTATCGATCCAAACACCAAGCATGGACCGTGTGAAGAGGTCGTGCACTTACTGCACCTCACTGACGGCTAGCCCGCGTGCACCCGTGCGCTGGGCCGCTCACTCACCTGGGCTGTGCACCATCACCAGCCTGCACACAATCACGCATGCCAGGGCTGGCCTGCACGTTGTCCTGGGCTGGGCCATGTGCTGTAGGCCCACCTGACCTGCACACTGCAGGCCCCACTCCTCTATGCCTTCGGACTCCTCGTGATGTAATCTTTGATCTAGATTTCTCTGTATCTGAATTTTTACTCTTGTAGATCGAATTCGAGGTGTATTTCTAACAATCTCCATCTCGACTCGATATTCAGCCTCCACCTGATTTTGAGAGCTTTTGGATCTTTCGTCCCATGCCTTAGGACAATTGCCTGCTACTCATGGATGGACAACATGGAAGTCGAGCCAGACCGCTCGATCCCATCTTCATCACGTGCCATGCACCTCCTGATATGAGACTTGCTCGAGGTAGCCTTCTGGTGATATTGCATATTCTCCTTTCGAGTCTTTTGTCTCATGTCTGATCCATCTCCACTTGAAGCTCCACCTTGCACTGAGTTTCTACTAGCATTCTCCATGTAGATGGCTCCTCCTTACATAAGAGAGCATCGATCAACCCTTCATGATCGATCTGTATCTTGATTGCGTCTGTCTTCTCTATCTTCAATCTTGATCACCACCGCTGCAACCTCGCACCGATAATATCTCGCTCTAATACCAATTGTTGGGGTTGTTTGGCTAGGACACCACTATCACAGAATCTTTTTGATACCACCGTATCACAATGAAAAGAAGAAAAAATAATACAGACACAATCAGGTACATGGAACAGCCTAAGTGTTGCCTCCAAGGGGCATGCAAGCTTCATTAGGAAAGAGAACATAAGTACAAGAAGAGAACACCCACTCTTAACTCTCCGTACACAACTCTCTCAACTAAAAGCTACTCTCATAAAAGCTCTCCCAAAATCTCCCAAACAGTCCCTCTCACAGGCCTGCCAGTACTAGGATCCTCGACACCCCTGGACGCTTCTTGTAGAGCGAACCGCTATATCGTGTCTCTCCACAGCTACTCTATCTGATGCTCTGCACTGTCTCTGATCTCCTATCAATGCTCTGCAGGGTCTGCTCTGCCTGCTGTGCACACTTAGCGCCCACCAACTTTTTTCGACTGCTTCTTAAGTCTCCCACGCACTAATGCCTCTACTCACGGCTCTCTGCCGCATCTCTCTTCATGATTCTGCTACCCACAGGGCTCTTAAAGCTCTAAAATCCAAATCTAATCGAAGAGCTGCTCCTGATCGAACTCTAACAAGCCTCTGGCCATCCGATCCATGCCACAAGCACTGCTACCCATCCGATCGTGCTTGATCAAGCATCCCGTAGCCCGATCATGCGTCCTAACCTCTGCAGTCGCTCGACCAAGCCTCCCAGCTTCAATAGCCACTTGATCAAGCCTGAGATCATGCCCAAGCTGTCCGATCATGCATCAATCCAAAGAATTTCCCATGGACCATGGGAAACCAACCTGAAATGCCCTCCGATCCTGCATGCGCTTGGGCTGGCACGCACGCTGGCCTGTGCCGAGCACCCGTGGCTAGCCTACGCGTGCTTGGGCTAGCATGTGCACTAGCCTTGTCCGGGCCATGTGTTGCAGGCCCACCTGACCTGCCTTTTGGCCTGCGTGCTGCGAGCCCTGCTGCTCCGCACACTGCAGCCCCAACTGCTCCACTCCTCTAGGCTCTTCGCGATGTGTTCTTCGATCTGGGCTTCTCCATATCTGAATTTTTGCTCTTGTGGGTCAAATTCGAGACGTATTTTCTAACAATGCATCTCCACACTGCAATGTTATTTGTCTAGCTTCAAACTCGCTTGAAAAGAAAATGTGAATATGATAAAAATTAGAAGAACAAAAGGATAAGGGGAAAAGAAAAGAAGCATGAGGGTAACAAAAATTGGAAGGAGACAGTGGACAAACCTAGCTTTCAAAAGGGTAAAATTATAATTTTCTATCATGTTTGACAAATATAGAAAGAAAATAATTGTAAAATAAAAATTTTTGGATTTTCTTCTCAATCTTAGAGAAGGTTTAGGTTTTACTGGAGATTGGGCCATGAGGATGTAGATTGGGATCCAAGTCCCCCAGTTAGCTGCACTCATCCATGTTTATTACAGGGTGGGAGTGTGATTTGTGAGGAGAGTGGGATTTCGAGCCCCTCAGCCTGTGATCTACTTGCAATATGAAATATATATTTGGCTCTATACTCTAGCTGTCTAGCTCTCTCTATCTTTCCTAAGCTGGTCTAGATACTTGTTGCAGTCAATCCCCTATTGTGTCCATTGCCGATGAAGAGCACCTGCAAAATGAAGTCCACACCGATCGAAATTATGTCTGATAGAGATCCTCCGATGCTTAAGTCAATGAGTAGTAAACAGCAGATGAATATTTAGAGAGGTAGAGTATCAGCTTAAAAAAGTGTCTTACCAATACTGTTCATTTACTTCCCTTTATAAGTAATTTAGGTGTAACTATCGAGTACGTGATCCCACTTTTTATGGCACTAAGAGATAGTTACCCTGATTATCAGGCCATAATAATGGAGTTAGTGGGCAGTTTATGCCCACTAATGATCGTGTCATGTAGTTATTACCCATGATTATATACCATGTTTATATATTTGACAATCGATCGTTTGACAGTCGATCATGAAGATAGTCAGTCGGCCATAACATGAAGATGGTTAGTCGATCATGAAGATGGTCAGTCGACCATAAAAATGATCAGTTGGCCATGACATGAAGATGGTCAGTGATCGCTGTCGTAGACGGTCAAAAATAAAATCAACTCAAACTATATAGATAGGATGAGTCGGGATCGTCTTCACAGAGATTTAGGATGATTATCTTTTTTTATGAAGAAAAAAAAGAATTGATTGTAGAAGGATTAAAAAAATAGAATAGCAAGAATTAAATTAAAAATGTGAATTAATTTATGAAAGAAATAATTCAGAGAAACAATCCAAAATTCAATCCACCATGCAAATTAGATTTA
>KE505294.1:90443-100859 GCA_000441515.1 Elaeis oleifera | reverse complement strand
TTACTTGAGGATTTTGAATTTTTAATTTTTATTCTTCCTCCCAACTTAATCAACATTGTCCTAATAGAGTAAGAAAATGAAGGGTGCATAAAAAAGAAGAGATGTTACCAGATCCAGAAGTTTTTTCAAAATTGGTGCTTTCTCCATCTTAGCCAATATTGCCTTCAAATCCGTATAAAGCAAGCCTTGATTAATCTGAACATAATGCAAAAGAAAGTAAAAGCAAAAACTGAAAACTGGGTTGCCTCCCAGAAAGTGCTAAATTTTAAGTCTTCAACCAGACTGAACCTGGGATACAGAATCAATTAAAATAAATAGGCTCATGGAAAACCATGACCTCCTCCTCAATTTTAGTAGGCAATTTCAAGAATGGTTTCAATCGTTGTCCAATTCCAAGATGGTCAGTCGGTCATGAAAATGGTTCGTCGGTCATGACATGAAGATGGTTCGTCGGCCATAAAAATGATCAATCAGTCATGAACATGATCAATCGGCCATGACATAAAGATGGTCAGTCGTCTATGAAGACGATCAATCGACCATGACACGAAGAAGATCGATCGGTCATGACATGAAGAAGGTCGGTCGGTCATGACATGAAGAAGGTCGGTCGGTCATGAAGACAGTCATTCGGCCATGACATGAAGATGGTCAGTCGGTCATGAAGATGTTGCTTCAGCCATGATGACTCAAGTTCAGCCATGATGACTCTGCTTTGGTCAGATGACTCTGGTTCAACCATAATAACTCTGCTTCGGCCAGATGATTCTCATGAGAGTTGAATTCTGAAAATTTTTTTCTTTCAGAGCCTCTCCTCTTGGAATTTTTTGGCTCTTCTTATATAGGTATGGAATAAAGGCCGATCTCAAATATGAGAGCCGACATAGAATCGAAGGGAGCAAATTCGATTATCCCAACAGTTGCCCCTCGCTTTCAAGTCTAAGGTGGCTTGATGCGTTGGACTATGGAAGTCAGTGTATCTTCTACCATGACTTCGAGTCCTGATTCTGTGGTCATTTCAGTTGATAATGAAAAAAATTTTTCTTTTATTACCGGACCTTAGTCCCACTTTGTAGCCTTCAGCTCATAGTGAAAGTAATTTTTTTTGTGTTGTCTTTTTGAATATGATCACCATTCATCATAGATAATTATTGAATATTTTCTGACTGATCGGAGTTGAGTTGACATATTTTTCGTTCGATCATAGTTGAATCGGCATACTGTTCCGTCCGATCATAATTGAGTCAGCATATTATTCCGTCAAATCGTAGTCAAGTTAGCATATTGTTCCATCCAACCATAGTCGAGTTGGTATATTATTTCGATCGATCATAGTCGAGACGGCATATTGTTCCATTCCGACCGTAGTCGAGTCGGCATATTGTTCTATCCGATCGTAGTCGAATCGACATGTTATTCGATCGATCATAGTCGACTCGACATATTGTTCTGCTCGATCATAGTCGAGTCGGTATATTGTTCCGTCTGACCGTAGTCGAATCGACATATTATTCCATCCAACCATAGTCGAGTCGGCATATTATTCTAATCGATCATAGTCGAGTCGGCATATTGTTCCATCCGACTGTAGTCGAGTCGGCATATTGTTCCGATCAATCATAGTCAAGTCGGCATATTATTCCATCTGACCGTAGTCAAATCGGCATATTGGTCTGTCCGATCGTAACGAATCGGCATGTTGTTTCGATCGATCATAGTCTAGTCGACATATTGTTATATCCGATCGTAGTCGAGTCGGCATATTGTTTTGTCCGACCATAGTCGAGTCGGCACATTATTCCATCCAACCATAGTCGAGTCGGTATATTATTCTAATCGATCATAGTCGAGTCGGCATATTGTTCCATCCGACTGTAGTCGAGTCGGCATATTGTTCGATCAATCATAGTCAAGTCGGCATATTATTCCGTCTGACCATAGTCAAATCGGCATATTGGTCTGTCCGATCGTAAACGAATCGGCATGTTGTTCTGATCGATCATATTTAGTCGACATATTGTTATATCCGATCGTAGTCGAGTCGGCATATTGTTTTGTCCGACCATAGTCGAATCGACATATTATTCCATCCAACCATAGTCGAGTCGGCATATTATTCTAATCGATCATAGTCGAGTCGGCATATTGTTCCATCCGACTGTAGTCGAGTCGGCATATTGTTTCAATCAATCATAGTCAAGTCGGCATATTATTCCGTCTGACCGTAGTCAAATCGGCATATTGGTCTGTCCGATCGTAAACGAATCGGCATGTTGTTCCGATCGATCATAGTCTAGTCGACATATTGTTATATCCGATCGTAGTCGAGTCGGCATATTGTTTTGTCCGACCATAGTCGAGTCGGCATATTGATCCTCTTGGAACTCATTTCGATTCAGAGATCGATATTTTTCTACTTTACCCCTTCGGAGCTTGAGCCGGAGCTCGTATTTATCGTTGAATCATCTTGAGTTGGAGCTCATTGCATCACATTTCAATTAAAAGTATGTTGAAAATTGAACATATTGTTCCAATATATTACGTCGTAAGGACAACTTTACTGAAGATATAGTCATAGATTGTTAGTATTCCATTTCTGAAAGGCGATCGTTCTACCATAGAGGAATATTATTGTAGATTATTCTATTGATCTGGAACATAATCGTAAGCCATTCCATTATAAAGTGGAAGAACTTTTCGAACATCGATTAGAATCGATTCATCGTTTGGAGGGAGCTTTCCGTATCGTCAATCTCGATTGATTCATCGTTTGGAGAAATTTTCAGAATCATCGATCGCGATCGATTCATCATTTAGTCACTTTGTAGCTTTTTTAATTTGACGATCTAGCTCTTGGAGCTTCCACTCGTAGTTGTTCACGCACTGAAAATCCTCACAGAGGGAACACCTGGGAGTAGACCTTTTGTTAGATGAGGAAGAAAGAACAACATCTTTCCCTTATCAGCCTTGTGGGAGAGGGGGAATAGGTGGCGATTGGCATGTTGAGAGTGTCGGGCTGAGTGGCATGGTCCATGCCACTGTTGAGACTGCCGTTGAGATTGCATCTCCATCGATTGTTAGCTGTATTTGTTGGAGGCTATGAACTACCTCCGTCAGTGTCTTTTTCTCTGCACTAAGATAGCGAATTGCTGAGCATCCATGATGATGACCAGACGTGAGGATCTAGGCTCTGTCGGTGGTGGTGGGAGATCTTTCCAGTGACAAGATTATCGGATGGAGCTGGTGAAAATATTCTGAGCTCTCATTTTCGCCATAATGATTGGATTTTCTCTTTCTACCTGATGCGCCAATCTGTTGCGGCCAATCTTCTGTTGCACCCATTATCGATGAAGAGTACCTACAAACGAAATTCACACTAACTGAAATTATGTCCGACAGAGACCCTCCGATGCTTAAGTCAGTGGGGAGTGATAAATAGCAAATAAATATTTAGAGAGATAGAGTATCAGCTCAAAAGAGTGTCTTACTAATACTATTCATTTATCTTCTTTTATAAGTGATTCAGGTGTAACCGTTGAGCACGTGATCCCACTTTTTATGGTACTAAGGGGTAGTTACCCCAATTATCGGACCTTAATCATGAAGTTAGTAGGTAGTTTATGCCTACTAATGATTGTGGCATGTAGTTATTACCCATGATTATATATCATGTTTATATATTTGGCAATCGGCTGTTTGACAGTCGGTCATGAAGATGGTCAGTCAGCCATGATATGAAGATGGTCAGCGGACCATGAAGGCGGTCAATTGGCCATGAAGATGATCAGTCGGTCATAACATGAAGATGATCAGTCGACTATGAAGATGGTTAGTCTGTCATGACATGAAGATGGTCAGTCGGTCATGAAGATGGTCAATCGACCATGATATGAAGATGGTTAGTCGATCATGAAGATGGTTAGTCGGTCATGATTTGAAGATGATGAGTCGGTTATGAAGACGGTCAGTCGGCCATGAAGATGGTCCATCGGTCATGATATGAAGATGATCGATCAGCCATAAAATGATCAGTCGATTGTGAAGACGGTCATGAGGAAGAAGAATAAATTGAGGTGACTCATCTCAATAATTAAAAGATAAAATTAAAAATTATAAATATGAGAAATTAATAATTAAAATTTATTGATCATTTTGTATCATCTGTAGTGTTTGTGTCATCGTCGTCATCGGATTTTGTGTTATGTCCTCTTTGTCTTGAAGTCTTGCCTCAGCATCCAACCAATCTTTGAAGTAGAACAGTATCTCAATTATTTTTCGATCATCCTGCTTCTCTTTTTGTCCAAAATTCATCGACCTGCATTAAAACAGATTTCGATGCTACTGTAGATATTGACACCGCTAAGATATCACGTCCAATGACGAATATTATAGGATATTGATTTTTGACACTTTTTCACTATGCCAACACATCAAGATTTTCTATTTGATTTTTATCACATGCAGATGAAAGATCATTTTACAATAAAATTCAAGTTCACTACTTAAAGATGAAGATGAATTTGAACAAGCATGTGTATGTCTTCTATGTGAAATGAATGAGAAAACAGATAATAAATGAAAAGTACTAGAAGAAAAGTCGAAGGTTTGTGAACGACAAGTACTAGATCTGCGAATCTTATCATCATATAAAGTATAAATATCATGAAGAAGCTGGTTTACTTCAGCTTTAGCGAGTTCAGGATATAAATTCATATTTTCACAATATGTATCAAGTAAAATCAAAATACTACTTAATTTAATACGTAGATCAAATACAACAGCTAAGTTATGTATAGGACATATCCTGTCCTAATACTCATTCAATTTAAATTTATTTCATAAATAATAGGCTCTAAAATATCATCATATCTATATTGTGCAGATTTTTGTCTAATAATATTTGCTTGTTGTAAAAATGAACAAAAGGTTGGATAATAAATATCAGAAAGAATTTCAATGGTATTATAAAAAATAACTAAATTTTTTTTAAATTTATCTTTGTTCCTATCAGTTTCAATCAATGTAAAACCTAATCCACGATCATTAATATATGTATTTAATAAATTTTATATAGATATACATCATGTATCATTGTATATATCGAGTTCCAACAAGTAACTACAATAAGTATAAATTTTTTAAAATATTTATCATGATCTTTACATATTTGCTTAAATTTTTAAAGTTTTGCTCTTGAAGCTTGAATAAAAAAAATTATATTTCTAATTTTATAATAACATCTTGAACCATACCCATGTCAAATTGAATGGAGAGATTTAAAATATGACATGCACATCTAATATGCAATAAATTTTATTTAGAATGGGATGCAAAGAGTCTTTCAATAATCTAACAGCAGAATTATTATTAGATACATTATCAAAAATACTAGATATAATTTTATCATTAATACTATATGTACATACAGTTTGATAAATAGCGTTAGAAATTTGTTATCCAAAATATGAAAAATCAAAAGCACGAAAAGTAAGAATATATTTATTTAATAGCCAATCATTATCAATATAATAAGCAGTAACCACAATAAAACAATAACTACCAACAGATGCCGTCCAAATATCAGAAGTTAATGATACTTTTGAATTCAGGACAGAGAGATTGGATCAAATTTTATTTTATTACTAAAAAATTAGCCATAGCTACTCTTCTAAATGTACGTCTACTAATTCTTCTATAAGCGGATTGTAGGGCTAACTAAACATACTCTTCAAAATTAAAAGACTTATATAAGCTAAAAGGTAATTCATCCTTAACTATCCATTTGACCAATGCTTTCCTTTGATTTTTATGATTATATACAAAACTACCTACAAGACTATCTCCTTGTATATTAAGGATACTTTGAAGATGAGTATCACTCATAATATGGCTCTCTTGATGTCTCTTCAAATGATCAGTTCCCCCACTACTAGCATAATTATACAATTTGATACATTTTTTATATTTTGCTTTTAAAACTCCATCTACCATAACTCTTTTAAAGTCATTCCATATGCCACTAGTCCTCTTACAGAAAGAAGAGGCAGAGCCTTGACCTTCAGTATTGATTTTAGAGAGAGAAAGAATAGTAGTTTCTTCTTCTTCTAAAATCGAGAGAATGACAAAATGACTCTCATCATAAGATGCCATATCTAAATATGAGTTATGCAAATAAAAAAATTACCAATAAAAAATTGAGTAGAGATAGGCCGTAGGTGGAGATTTGTGAGCTTCCTTTTCTGCTCCTCACTCTTCCTCAGGATCTTAACAAAGACCTTCAAGGCTCCAATAGATAGGCTAATCCTCTTTTGTATAGCACTTAAACACTTGCTAATTGTTAATTAAACACTTACTAAATATTGCTAGAAGAGGAGTAGTAGTAGAGAAGGAGAGGAGAGTTGATTTGGTGTTGTTAAAATGGAAGAGGAGGAGGATATTTATAGAAATCTAATATTTTATTTTACCAAAATACTCCTCAAATTAGCCATTTTATGGTTGTTGGGAGGGTTAAATTTGTTATTTTCAAAAATAGCCATTATAACCCAAAAAATAATAAAAAAGGGATTTAGCCGGTACGGGCCAGGCCTGGCCCATAACGGCAATAAACGGCCCATGCCTGGAATGGCCCGCAACGATGCTAAACGAGCCATGCCTGGCACGGTCTGTTTGGACTGATTTTTTTTTAAAATAAAATAAAATAAAAGGCCACCCATCAGGCCCGCGGGTCTAACGGGCCAGGCACGGCCTGCCAGAACCCGGGCCTAGGGCCTTGCTAGGCCAGGATCTGGGGTAAACGAGCCGTGCCTGGCATGGCCCATTTGGACTGTGGCCCGATAGGCCTGGGCCGTATCAGGTACGGTCTAGTGCCCATGTCTATCTTAGGTTGCTAATTTGTTACAAACATCTTTGCAAGAGCTAGTGGTGCATGAGTATTGCTCAAAGATCCAACCTTCCAAGAATTAGTAAAAATCTTAAAAGCAACAATAGGCTGGTTAAGTTAATGCCAGCTTAAAATTTACACATATTGGACCTGACCTTGTCCCAAAATTTTCTGCCCGTAGTCTAAAGCATGTGTCTTGAATTGAGGCCAAGCAATTGCTGTAGGGAACTTCTCACCATTATGAGTGCCATACTTTCAAGCAAAACCACGAGCAATTAGTTATGCATGGCTCTCTCTTTTTTTTTTGTTATTTATTTTGGTACAAGGTAGCTTTTAGAGTAAGTGTTGACTTTATACACCTACGTGAATATGATCTCCTCACATACAAAATCACAAATATGACTTTAAAGGTGTCTCCATTTAAGAGTGTGAACAGCCTTATTGTTGCTAGGTTCCTTGTACCAGGATTGGATCTTAAAGACCAAACTAATGGAAATAAGACTAAGTCATCAAAAGTTGATGACAATCGGGTACTTGGTGCATGCAGTTCATCCAATCACATATTTAGGCAATATAGAATGTGTAGAAAGGTGGATAACAAGGACGGAACAATACATAACAAGAAGATGCATCAGTAGCACAAATAATAGGTGAAGAAATATCTAAAAGGACGTGGAGTAAAAGAGTTGGGTGAAACAGGAGTGGCAAAAGTAAAATTGAGTAATTCGTGGCTGCTTTGGAGATATAAGGTGGTGGAAAGAATATTTATGGCTTATCAGTCAAGTTGTTGTTAATCATGCTTCACGTGAACAAATATAATCATCTCATGTTCATCCTCTCTTCTTGCTATACCACACCACTTTTTTCATTTATGTGGACAATATGATTATATTAGCAAGGATCTGTCACTTTCATCATACTTACAAATATGTGCGGCGCTCGGAGGCACCACGATGTTCGAGGAGTCGAATTGGCGAGGTGGCAGAGCACTGAACAATAAAGATTTACCAAACATTCATTGGACCGTACATTCGATGAGTTTTTTGGAACGGTTCTTACGAAGATGAAGTGGAAACAGAGCGAATCAGTTCATGGGGCTGTACGTGGCTGAAAGAGGATTTACAGATTTGGTGAGTTAACAGATTTTTATAGAACTGAAGATAACTTTCTCAGATAATGTAAAAAAAATTCTAACTCTCCAATTTTTTTAAACTGCTAAGTCCCTCTCAGCTCCCTCTCTTATCTCATCCTCTGTAAATTCTCCATTTATCAATACAAGTTCCGGTGGTAGTCCCTGCCTCCTTTCCATCAAGAAAAAAAAAATACAAACATGTGCGGCGCTAGTTTGAGTGCAGGAGTTCTTATTACTACTTTCTACGGAAGTCCTTAGATGCCTCGAATAGTGTCAGAAAAAGGAGATCATTTTCGTCAAAATAGCCTTATCAAAAAGATCTTGAAGATTAAAAAGATGCCTGAATGAGTGTAGCAGCATTTTTTACATGGGTACAAGGAAAGCTGTTTTTGGTTGCGGCATCTATTGGTAAATCTAGCTGATAAGTTACTAAATTATATTATGTGAATGGTTATACTTTTATGGATGTATATTACATAAAAGAAGCATGATTTTGATGACAGCTAATGCAAAAAATGGAGGATATTTATGATACATAGATGGAGACAACTTGCATACAGCCAGTGTGGCTTTAAGGTAAAGCAAGACCATTTCTCTGTTATGGAGATTTTTTATTGACCACTGGAAATCGCACTGCAGTTTTATCAGATGATTTTTTTTTTCAACATTTAGAAGCATGTGTATGAAGAAAACTGAAACTTAAACGTGCCACATGCATTATTAACCATTATCCAGGATTAGTCAACTTGACACATCTTATTTAAATGGTATCATGTTGGCTTGGGAAGTCAAATGGTTACACTTTTTGGAGTGCACATAAGGGTACGCATAAAATGCAGTTTTAGCAAAATTGCATGTAAATGATGCTATAAAATGATGGCCTGTCTATAACCCATAGCAGTTATTTGCAATTAATCTTCCCCAGCAATGGAAATAAGAGTTCATGACATTTATGGTTAAACCAGGACAGCAAAGCAAATGAAGTGAAGATGCAGATATAAACTATTATTTGACAACTGTATGTATGTTATGGACTTAGTTGCCACTTGCCACTGTCTTTAGTGCTTGATACATACCAAATGAATTATTCAGCAACAATGGATCTGAAGAAATTTTTAGGATAGACCATTATGTGTGATTGCCATGGAACAACTTAAAAGGCATATGTAGAATGTTAAGTAATTAGGAAGGAGGCTCCGTTGTAGTTTTTAGTCCTTGTAAGCTGTCAATATGCATATCTTAGACACGGCATTATGCAGTGTCCAAAATAAATTCAACACTCCAGCATGACTAATATGTTTGTGTACTTGAAAATAGCAATACCATTTAGGCTTTGGCAGTAGAGTTTACAAAGAATGCTAGTCTATTGGTACACTATTTCCTTTTAGATGTTAAACATGGTAAATGTTATAGTGACAGATAGTGTCTCTTGGAAATATAAATCTGCAATAGTTTTCATGTCATGTCAAAAGAAGGAAAAAGCGATAAAGCACAACTGTTTGTTTTGACAGTGCTCATAAATTGTAGAATAAAGGTCATATTGTCATGCCACGACCAATCCATCTTTGAAACAGTTAAGCGACATGGTGTAGAAGTGTCACACAGCTTCAGCATCCATTGAGAACTGTATGATACACCCATATATAAGTGAATTCATACAATGTTAAGTCATCTTTATACTGACCTGGAATTAACTAGGAGTTCAGCTATAACAACATTTCAACACTTCTTCAAATTTCAAGCCAAATGCTATGTGAACACCATATAATAAGTCGCTCCGACACAACAGTCAAAACTTTTGCATACTCGCTGGAAGCAGGTCTAGAAGGTGAAACTAAGACAGACAAAATTACATAGAGTTGATAAGATATGAAGACCTAAACTCCCCTATGAGTTCCACCATTTTCCTCTAAAATTTTAGCTTGGAAATTCGAACATGTTTCATACGGTTCCATCACCAATCATACCAGACATTCTTAGAAATAACAAATAGCCAAAATTGATAACAAGAAACAAGTCATTCAGGAATGCTTTGCATTATTTTATACTTGGGTAAAATTAGAGGATTCCAACGAGCCATGCTATGCATTATTTTATTGTCTCCATTGTGCTGTTTCATATATTGGTGCACAAAAATAGTATGATCCGGATCTGTTATGTTAGTTTTACAGTGAATCACTTTAAGGGGACACGAACATAATCGTAAAATGCACAGCAAAAGCATCAGAACAAAGAACCATGTGTAGCTTTTAAAAGATCCGGATTAGGAATTCCAGTTTAAACCATGGATGCTTGAAAGAATAGATGAATGATAAAGTCTTTGTAATCCTCCGCAACTTTCATGATAGAACATAGAGGAGGGAGATGGGGGTGGTGAGAGAGAGAGAGAGAGAGAGAGCGAGAG
>KE505294.1:75074-90423 GCA_000441515.1 Elaeis oleifera | reverse complement strand
TAGAACATAGAGGAGGGAGGATGGGGTGGGTGAGAGAGAGAGAGAGAGAGAGAGCGAGAGCATCCTTGCAGTCATGAAACTTGTTGTTGGAACTATTCGTGTGCATGACATGGGTCATGGATTTGCCTTTTCTTCATCACCTCACAGAAAATCTATAACAACCATTTTCATCGATATCCAGATGGATGGTTATGATTAGCTGAACTCTTTTACTTTATTGAGGATTATATTGTACTTATATGCCTAGTGGCTTTAAAAAAAATAATTAAGAATATTTTCATGATGAATTAATTTATTACACATTCTCATGTGTTTGTAAAATGCATTGTCATATTACCTATATATAGAAACAACATATGTATGTCATTGATTTAAAGTCAAGCTATATGAACCCTATTTCCCAATTAATTATTTCTTCATGTGTTAAAATCTAGCTATTTTGGTCCAAGTTGTATTTATTTATTTATGAAATGGATCATTTATCCAAGTCCAGTATGAGTACATCCAATGGAATCAGAAACAAACATCCCTAAACCTTCTTGTTGGTGGTATTATGCTGCGCCCCCCAACTCACCTAGTTTTCTGACAATTTATGGTTGCCTGGTCCTGAGCATTCCATTAGCTGTTGGTAATGGACTGGGGACTATATAAGTGTGTCCCTATTCAGTCATGCAGTTCAAGTTAATGACCTTTTTTACCTTTAGGATTCCCTATTGTGCCATCTTGTGACGGCTGAGAGGCATTCGTAAAACTTGCTATATTTTCATGGCCATTTCCATATGGATCTTAAATTGCATTAGAAGCACCATATTGTAGAAGGATCCATAATTCTAAAGGTATGGCAAATCTTACAAATAATGGTATCTGTACTTCTACCTTGCACCGAATTGCGGAATGATCTGTTAGTCCTATTTTGTGAAAGGGAGATAGGGAAAATGTGATCATTCAATTCAGAAAGGTTCCTATCATTTACAGGTGTTGCTCTTGCCCAAGCAACGTTGTATCTGAAAAGAGCTAAAAAGGGTCAAGTGAAATTGGGTATAAAAGACTTTTTTTAAAAAAAAAAATTAAAGAAAGAAGTTGTTGCCATTGAGAGGAATGAGGGCGGAATTGGATAAATAAACCAGAACTCTATGTAATTGTGGTAATGTCTCTCTTCTGAATTTTTTTCTTAATAATAATCTTTAAACCCGGATTGGCAGTTCCTGTATGTGACATGAATTAAAGTAGCTGTTGTTGATTAGTCAATGTTCCACTGGCCTCATTTCAAGTTCTTCTGCGTGATCCTCTTGTCCATCTGAATTTTTTGACTCATGTTTTAAGCAGCCTTTGGTATTGAGTAGTCCTAGAGAGGCAGCCTCCTGTGAGTACTATTTGGGGGTAAGTTCTGTCATAAAACTCTTGTATTCTATAGTTTTCTGAATCGCCTTTAGAGACAGGCTATCCATTATTTGCAGGGGAAGATTTCTGCTTCACCAATTTAGCTCGTTTCTTCTTTATTGACTCTGGACATGATTCAATGAAATGGAACTGTTTATTCTTTGTCACTCTATGTACTGCTTTCGTTGCGGCCATCTAGAAGTAGCTGAACAAGACGGTTTGAGGAAGACGGCTGTGGGTTACCTGCGAACGGTGTGTAGTGTTGGACGTGTGGCATTATCCCAGTGGAAGTCATATATTGTGATTCTTATCATCTCTATACTTAAAGAGTCTAATTGGACGGCGGAAACTGTCGAGCAAATCTTATCAAACATAATGGTATGTTGGTGGCCTTCGTTGATTGGAAATCCTTAGAACTGATTAAGGTTTATCATTACATGTCACCTCAAGGAAATGGGATATCTTTCTTGCTACCTTTCGTCATATGGCTTTGCTAGTTTTATATTTCGTTAATCAAATTATGGTGACTTCTCTTTTGTTCAAAACATTTGTGCCAGTGGCCAAGGTGTTTATATCGAAGGAACCAAAAATACTAGTTAAGCTCGGGATGTAACTTTTTAAGTGTGACTCACCTTTATGTGCTGATGGACTCACAGCTAGCTTGTATAAAATTTTCTCGAAAACAGCTAAATTGTTGCGAACCAGGATTCATCTCAATCACAACACTCTTCTCCTTGGCAACGAGATATTCTTGGTTAGATTCTTAGATTGTGCATCTAAAAAGTTTAGGCTTAGATAACTAAAATTTATGTGGATTTCTCTCTCTTTCTATCAAAATAAAAGAAAGGAAGAAAACTTATTTTTTTTTCAAATAACGTAAAAACTGAACTAGAGGAAATAATGTGCATGATGAAACCTTTTTGTTTTCTGAAGTTGTTTGAAATTTAGAGTAATTCTTAGCAAACGGTTAATGCTTTCAAGAAAGAGTGGGAAATGCATATTTCAAAAAAAAAAAAATAAAGGTGTTGCGGTCGATCCTTTGTTGCACCTAGCTCCGGTGAAAAACAACCTGCAAAAAAAGTCCACAGACCAAAATTGTATCTGACGAAAATTCTCCGATACTTAAGTCAGTGGGAGTAATAAATAGCAGATAGAATATTCAAAATGGCAGAGTGTTAGCTCAGAAATATCTTACCAAAATTATTATTACCTTCTTTATAGATAATCTGCTGGTAAATGTTTGTAACGGTTAGACACATAGATTCCACTTATTTTGGCACTATATAATCGTAAGATGGACAGTTAAAGCTCTCTGATGATCGTGGTATATGACCATTATATATTTTCTGCGCTGATGATTCTGATATACCGACTGTATATCGGTAATCTTGTCATACCGATTGTATGTCGGTATATATGGTACATCAGCTGACTGTCGATTGATTATTCTGATATAGTGACTATTCTGATCAATTTGGTTTCGGAAAGAATTGATCGAGAATCTTCGACTATGTGTCGGTGCAATCGATTGACGAACGAAGGTTCCATTTGTTCCACTAATTGAGAGTCAGGTTCATCAACTATAAATTGGGAGGAGCAGATTCAATTGCCCCAACAAAAGTAAAAATAACAAAAATTCTTCCAACACCAAGTTTAATATGGTATTTCCCTTATATGTGGAGAAACAAGAACGCAAAATCAACCACAATATTTAACATTCCTTTAGACGTCTCCTTCATAATTTGATGCAGTCATGTCTACGAAGCTAGAAATAGAATCTTATCTACGAAGCTAATTAGACCTCAATATGTATACTTTCAACGGAGTGTTTGTCCTACATGTAATGCACGCCAGATGAGACCCTTGATTGGAGGGACTCCAAACTCTACCGACATATCTATAAAGAAAGATATGGACGACTCGAAGAGTTGAATCCTACTCGAAAGAACCCTGCATATCACCAGCCGATCACTGTTTCCAGTGCACAAATCTCGAAACTAATGAACGGAGAGTGGGCCACCGCGAGACATGATTACATTGCGTGGTCCACTGTTGACTCTTCTTTGGCAAGGAGACCAACTGTCACATATGAGACATATATCTGCTAGCCCTCATTAACGTTAGTGCTTATCGAAGCAAATAAAGTAATTAAGAAATAGGCCACCAACTGGCATGCAACGACTACCAATCTCCAATCCAATAAAAAAATAGGAATGTCCCCATCAATCAAAGTCCCCAAACCAATTCCTAACGCATCCATTTCATCGTTAATTAATTATTATTTCTTCCTTCATGATTCGTGTCGTGAACGTTTTATTATTCCAGTGGATAAGGACCAAGTATCCAACCAGGTCATCGACGGATAATTATGCACCTCAAGGTGATTACGACAGCTACCGCAAGTATTATTCATTTAATTAAGCTTTGACATGACACATTTATTATTACATTTGTTAATGACTCGACCTTAAGATCTTTTTAGATTTTATTCCGTTGGGTTACGAAGTTGCCACCGGACCAGAAACATTAACTACGACTCCCCACAAACGCTGATTATAGGGGAAGGGAAACCGATTCAGTTAGCTGTCACCTGCCATAACAGTCACCAATCCAAACTAGAGAGAGACTCTTCTCTTTCTCTCTCTTTCTGGAATTCAAATACTCTTCGTTGTTAAGGAAACAAAAGGAGTTCTTTTTTTTCTTCTCAATGACGACATGGGACTAAAATGACAAAGAAATTGGCCGAAAATAAAAACTGCAATTTTTTTCTTGTTTTCTCTTCATCAATTTCTAAACATCTTCAACAGATTTGCCCCCCACTTGATCTCTTTTCTGTACAACAACCAAATAACAAAAACCCTTCATCCACCTTATTTTGTATAGACTCGGCAAAGAAAGGAGGGAGAGAAGGAGAGAGATACAGAACAGATTTTAATTAAAGAAAGGGAAAGAAAACGTAAGCTTGGAGAACTAAACATCTACAGAAGCCTTTTCGTCTTCTTCTTCTTCTTCTTCTTCTTCGAAGACCTATTCCATCCTCAATTCTTTCTTTCGTTCCGTCGATTGTTCGATTTGGAGCTAAACTACTACTCGATCTTGGTGACGCCGATCCGCTTGATGGCGGCGTTGCGGATGCTCTCCTGCGGAGGTTGCACGCACATCATACCGCTCTGCTCCAGTCCCGACATGTAGTTTCTCACCTCGTTGCGGATCATCTCTTGCATCACCGCCAGGAACTCGGCGCTGAAGGGAACGCCGGCCTCCTCTCCTCCTCCGGCGGCCTCCTCCGCTCGTCGGCGGCGGAGGGCTGGCCATCGTGGGCGGCGGAGGCGGCGGGTGGAGAGGCGTCGCCTGCGCCAGGGCGGAGGCGGCGGGTGGAGGTCCATCGCCTGCGCCAGGGCGCTGGCCCCGCCAGGAGCTGAAGCTGGTCTTGGTTAGCTCGGTGGTGGTCGGATGGCTCGGGCTTGTCCGATCCCGGGAGGGATAGAGAAAGGGAGGTGACCGGATCGTCGTTGTTGGGTTGGAGAGTGGAGGATACAGCTGCGGTTGCTTCGGTATGATGGTGCTGGTGAGCAGATGAGGTCGGTGGGACGATGCCGCCGGTCCTCGGCACCGGGCGGTAGATGTGGGACGCCGATGCGGCCGCGGCGGCGACCGGGGAGATCAAAGGGTGGCTGGAATCGCTGAGGTCGGAACCGGAGGGGCTACCGGGGCTCAAGCAGAGCCCGCCGCCGGAGGAGAGGACCGGCCCGACGCTGCTGGACCGCTTGAGAGGCCGAGCCGCCGCATCGTCCGCGGCCACCAGGGCGGCGTCGTCGACGGCGGGAGCGACAGCGGCGGAGGAGTACTTGCGCTTGAGGGTGGAGTTCCAGTGGTTCTTGATGGCGTTGTCGGTCCGGCCGGAGAGGAGGCGGGCGATGGTGGCCCACTTGTTTCCGAAGCGGCGGTGGGCGCGGATGATGGTATCGTCCTCCTCCGGCGTGAAGGGGCGGTGCTCCACCTGCGGCGAGAGCTGGTTGCACCACCGGAGCCGGCACGACTTCCCGGACCTCCCCGGGATAGACTTGCTGATCAAAGACCAGTTCCTCGGCCCGTGCTTCTGGACCAGCCTCTGGAGCGCCTCGTCCTCCTCCGGGCTCCAGGGCCCCTTGATCCGATCCATGTCCTTACTCCTAATCGACATCGACGCGGCCATCGATCGACACAACAAACCCTAACTCTAGATCGATGCAAGAGAAGGAAAGGTATTCCTTTCTCTTCTTCCCTCCCTTCTTCTTTCGAGTTTAGTTAGGGAGAAGAAGGCAGAGAGCATGAGAAATAGAGCGAGAAGAGAGGAGGAAGGACCGAGGACAGACGAAGGCAAGTGGGAACGACGGGAGGGATATATAAGTGAGGGAAGAGGTGTGACCGGAGGGAGCCGGTCGGGGTGACCGGTCATAGGGCGTTGAGCGGGAGGAGGGGCGCCCGCTTCTTCCAGGCAGGCGGTTGCTTGCATACAGCTGGCATCTGGACACGCGTCTGCTCCTCGTGGGCGCGATCTCTTTCCTTTATTTCCGTCTTCGCTTTCTCTCTCTCCTTCCCTTCCTTTCCTTTCCTTAAAATAGCCCTCCCCACTGGACAATAATATCAACTACCTTCTCCCCCACAAAACTCCTCACGTCCGTTTCCCGTACGGATTAGATAACTAACTACTGTTACTGCTTGCTGTGAATCGCGTTTCGCTGACGATCTCCGTTAGCTCTTTGCATTTCCCGTACTGGATCATTTTCCCCGTCGCGGGAACGGCTGCATGGTACCGCTGATGAGGCTTTCAGCAGTCCAACTGGCGTCCCATATTTTCCGAGCCCATCACGATTCCTTTCGGCTGGCTTGGTCTCAGTTTTGACCCAAGCGTTACTAGCTTATCCCTGCTGGGGTTTAGGCGGGGTATTCGTACCGCCAAGAATGCGGGTCATCATGCACGAGTGGCGCGACTCTTCGTCCATATCCTTCCCCCCACTTTAATCTCTGCCGTCCACTATTTAAATCTCGCCTTGCTCCTCCGTACGTGTGTACGCAGCGTACGTACGAATTCATGGCCGATCTGGCCTATCAAACAATGCCTAACAGGAAATGGCTGGTGGTAGAACTATATTATTAAACTATTTCCCAATACAATCTAATACATAATATAAAATTCTTATGACAATAAATTTAAGAAAACTATCTTCTTATTTGGTGTTGCATCCCTAGCATGCTAAAAGGCCTGATATTATTATTTATTCTTATTTTTCTTGTCCGAATTAGATGATGGTGACTTTCATCAACGTTTCTCAAATAAGAAAATGTCCCAAGGCCCTTCAGTCATTCCATCAAACACTTTCCTCTTTTCCTCTATCTCTCACTTCAGTATACATTCTCAAGGCATTTATGCCTATAAAAGAGTCCACGTTCGAGCAATACTTCACGACCTACTGACCAAATCACAGTAAGGAATGGTGGTGGAGTAGGTGAAGCATTAGGTTGGGTGAAAACTTCGGTTTATGCAGACAATCTGAGCGAGGGTTTCGCGGGAGCGACTGGATTTAGGAAGGCCGGAGAGGTTGGCGTTCTAAGAGCAAGCGTTGATATGGGGTGTAGCGTCGAGCAAATGGATGGCATCTCTGACGTAGCGCAAGCGAGTGAGGCCGAATGGGAGGGCGTGGACATAATTTTGGAGGCTGGATTTCGAGAGAAGGGCTTGGAGCTTTTGACCTTCATGCATATGATCGTTGGGAGGCAACGGCCAATGAGGGGACGCGAAGTTATTATACGATCCTTCTACAGATATTTCTTAACATCCATTTAATGGAGATAGATGAAGCTATTATACTGCAAAGAATGTTAAGGTTTTTTTTTTTTTTGAGTGCGATAGATGCATATGAAATCCGAGAAAAGTCGAGGATTGAAATGACTTTTTCTGTTGTGTGCGCTGGGGTGGCTGGGGAAGGATAAAGAAGCGGGGAAAGCCTGGGAGGACTGGATGAGAATTTTGACCGGGCCAGGCTGGAGAGCAATTTGCGACGGGTTATCAATCTCATTCGATATGGTTGGTTGCAGTTTATATATAATTTTTTTGTTTAATGCTGCGCTACGTGATTGATTGATAGTGTTTCAGTAACTAATTTTAAAAAGAGAGTAACAATAAACAAATGGTTTGAATAGTGAGGCGGTGAGGTGGCAATGAGCAACAAGCGCGGTCGCGGAATCGGACGGCGGATCATTACTGCCGTCCTGTCAGTCCAGCCTGTCAACCTGCCATCCGAACCCCAACTGCACCCTAACGGCCTCCTCCCCTTACCGCCCTAGCCTTTTCTACCGACACCTGTCGACCTCCCAAACTGCCCAAAAAACGACTCGCACCTTTGAATAGCACTGCACTCCACTCTCTCTCCATACCGTCATACCGACCTTCCGCTACATTTCCTTAATCTTATATTTATTCTTAATTAATTTAATGCCATCCATGGCTATGTCTGTTTGAAGGCATTTGTAATTTCTTATTATATTCCTGGTTTTAAATACTGTTCCTAGTGTATTTAATTATGTTCATCGATATCAAAGGGACGGCACGGACGCTAAATATTCTGTTCCTCCTTTAATTTCATTAATTAATGATTCCGTGCGCATGTGAATTTGTGTGCTGATGCGTCATCTTGGCTTCTTAACTACTACTCGGTCGTCGATGTTATCGTGCTATGGAAAACTGCTAACCTAACTAAAGCCCACAATTATCATGTGAAAAGAACGAACAAGGAAAACGCTCCTTCCGTGAAATGAACGGCTTAACTACTAATCCATTTGCTTATTAGTCGTTTCCCCTACCGTAATTATAACCTACTCGATCGGATTTGATTTATATGTCGCCTTCATTCTGGAGGTTAGATTTGAATTGTACGTCACTGCAGCCGTCCGTTCAGTGATCCTATAACCGGTGGGGCTAATCCTGTTCCTCCTTTAATTTCAACCACTGCTTATCTGACCCGATTTGTTTTGGGTCTACTATGAAGTAGTCAAAGAAAATTATGTAATGTTGCGGAAAAAAGAAGAAAATTATTATGTAAAATAGAGGGGATGACTGATGGCTAGAGAAAACTAACAAAAACGAGCAAGGCTTTTTGTTTCTTGATCAGAGAACAAGCGATATCTGGGGAATCGTACTTTCGCCTACAACGGTGACGCTTTGACAGCTGTCCAAACTCAAACTCCCACTTCCTTTCTCTCTCCCGCCGTTACGAAGTCTCGCGGAAGGGGGATGGTAGGACGGACCGTAGGAGTTGAAGACCGAGAGGGAGGGTCGTTGCACGTGCCCTTGCAGCTCTCGTGTCCCGAGGCACACGTATGAGACTGCACCGCTTTTCTACAGCAAGCATGAAAATCAGCCTCCAACCAAAGCTGCCCTCATATCTTACCTTATTTACGCAACATTTCAGCCCAGAGTCCATAGGAGTGAGGGTAAACCATCATTTGAGTAAAGATATCACATGGTCGGACAGAAACCGTAGGTCGAGGATGTTCCCCATCTCAGGCACCGTCCGACTTTTATAAACCTTCTGGATCCGATTTGCATCCGAATTGCCGAATTAAAAACATTAAACTTAATGACACTCGCCGCAGTTGTCCAGCAGGAGATGCCAAAACTTGCTTTCCCGAGGCAACCTCCCTGCCCACCGTGTTGCTCTCACCGTGTCCACACCACCTTTGCCTTAAACTAAATTATGCAATCGTTAATCATATTCTTATTTAAAATTTATACGGTAGAGCCTGAATTGATGGGAAGGAAATCACGGAGCAAGAGTCACTCGGATTCGCTTCCACCGAAGTAATAAGAAAACCTAAATTCCACTAATATCTTATGTGCCACGGCTAATAATGATAGCAATGTATACTTTAATTAATTAAACACTTGTTATTATTATACATAAGTTGGTTGTCGATTGTAGCTAAAGCCTGTGATAAGCCGTCTCGTCTCGCTGCTTTTTTTTTTTTTGGTTACATGCTCGTCTCGCTTTATTGGCAGAACAAAGGAAGAGAAAGGAGGAAAACGTGCCGTTTCAGTGGCCATACCGGCCCGGGATACTTTTTCAGATAAATAATTGAAAAAAATAACTTTTTTTCTTTTGTCGGGAGCAAAAATTTCTCTCTCTTGAATTATTGACGTCACGTGGAAAAATAAGAGGATAGACATCATGTCATCGTCCTTGGTGGTGGCCGGCGAGCTGCCACGTAGACAGACGGTCCCGTTCTCCGAACTCCGCCACCTGTAAGGGAAGAGACATGAGCTACGTGTGGGTGCGTGGGCCCCTGCTGTTTGTCCGGTAAGCATCCGACGTGGCGTCACCACCAGAGCAACCGTAGCCACTGAATCCCTCGTTTTCCTCTCCTGGCCCCGGGTGCTTCATGTGCGTTTTTTCTTTTGTGTGTGGGCCCCTGATTCGGTAGCGCCACGTCATCAACGCCAGCTAAAACCCACTTCGACCTTTAAAAAGAAGAGAGAGAAAGAGGAAGAGAGACATGGTTGCATCGGGACAGCATCTCATCGGGATTCGGAGAAGTGGGTGGCGTATCCCCGTCCGGTCGCTTCCCCGGTCCTCAACCCCACGAGCCTGTGCTATCGTGTGCCGTATGCATACGGTCCACGGTTATTTTTTTATTATAAAAATGAGATTGTTGAGGGACGGTCCGACGCAGCTATCTTCCGAACGTGACCATGAGACTGAGACTCCAATCCCTGTCAAAAAATATTCGATTCAAAAATAATATTAAAAATTTTTTTTTAACTATATGAATTAATCTTTGATCAAATTCAACAGATGAGTACGTTATTTTAGTACCATTGTGATTCGAAGAATCAAAATTTTTTTCCAAACCTTACATTCGGATCGTCAGGATTAATTCTCTCGTGATCATATGCATCCTAACATTTAATTGAAGCTGCAATGTCTGTCGTGACTCAAATTCAAATCACTTGATTGGAAGCCAGCGGTCTGTTTCACTGGATTGCCATCATGGTTCACTTCAAAGAGAAAAAAGTCATGATGCATAAAGAAGATCGGAAAACTTGGATTACCTGCATGATTTATAAGCTGGCACGTGTCATGCACGTAAAAATGGCCGTATTTAAGTTTTTGTGGGATGAAATTGCAGACATACGTGAAATAGTAATACAACCTTCAAGTTTAAAATTTGCACAAGATGCGTTAAACCTTGTGCAATGAACAACTTATATACAGAAGAAAAATTCATTTATTATGCACGATAATTATTATAGAAGAAAAAGCTATAGATCACTTATTATGGATTACCACTAAATTTACTATGATATGTGAAAGTCGGTGATTGACTGACCACAAAGGGGGCTCAACGAACATGCGAGTGAGCGGTGGCAATATTTTTATTATATGATGCTCAAAATTTTAAAAATAAAAATTAAGTTAAAAATGTGATGACAAATTACAGTTATGGAGTCCATTGCATTTGATCCATGAGCTGGGAAGGCGATTCCCGCTCCACACACGTTCTAGAACTTTGACGGCGGGGAGGGAAATCTAGATCACATTCTCATATCGTGAGGCCCAACTGGAATTGTCTCATCCCCCGTTCGGCGCATATTCCCTGGCATTACCGCAGGGGAAGGACTGAGCTGTTGCATACGGTTCCTACACTCTGAAATAATTCAGTGGGAAACGTTTCCCCTACTTGGCTGAATGCGCGAATAGTGAAGCCTGTACCGGAAATAAAACCATTCATATCCGTCACCATCCGCTCGTGCGATGTAGTACTCCGCTCCAGAAACGCGATTCCCATCTTGCGGGAAACTGACAGGAGAGAAACGAGAGGTAGATGGGGCGGTCGGGACTCTTTCTGGTTTGTGTTTGAAATCTATTTTTGGTGCTTCAAATGTCTGCCAACTGATTCCACCCCAAGAAGACGACATGGGAAGCCGTTGGTTGACAGGACGCGTTTATTATTATCCATAATAACTCACACATTTGCTTTCATTCTTCTTTTTCTAAAGTTTAAACCGAATCGAGAGAAGTGAGATGGGAGAGAGAGAGAGAGGAGGGGACGTAGAACGGACGGACTGATAAAGGGATCAAATAAGGAAGGGGATTGATGCTGCCCTCCAACCGCTCCCCGGACCCCACTCCTTTCCATCACGTTGCTGGCTTGCTGCTTCTAATCCAATTCTCCTTCTAATAAATGACTCGTGATACACGACTACGATTCCATAGGCAGTTGCCTATTTATTCTTTTGATAGTGTTTGACAATTTTTTAATATTTTTAAAATAAAATATAAATTTTCTAGAATAACTATCCTCGTATTAATATTTGGTTGAATATATATGAGAAAATAAAATATTATTTTTAATCTATAATAAATTATAATTATTTCTCATTAAAAATTTTATGATCCAACATGGAATAGCTTATTTAAAATAGATAAAAATAAGATACAATTAATACATAATTAATGCTTATTGACCAAAACAGCTAAATCTATGGGATCCATCGAGAATATATCTAGTGTTTGGGGAGTAAATAGGAATAAATCATTATTTCATCGAAAATAAGAACAACCAAATTTAACTATATGAATGACTTGGGTGACTTTCTTTCAATTTCAAAGGATAAAACTTATTATTTTTATTCCTCTAAAGATCTAATATGTGCGTGGGTGTGTGTGTATGCATACATGCACACACACGTATATATGTATGCAAGTATTATGTATATATGAATGTATGCATGTATGTGTCTTAACAAGACTAAAATTTCACAAATAGGGGTGCTCGAGGGGTTGTCGACAATTGGAACTCTTATTTGATAAGTGAGACTTCAACACCCTTTTGTTTCAAAAATAGAGATTATATCTTTCTCATGAAACAAGGGTTCACCTTCCTTCGTGTATATTCACTACTAGATCGTGCAATAGTTGCTTAGAGATGTATATAGGTGGACAAATGAATAAGTTCAAAATACTTGAAAATCTATGCAAATATAATTCAATAATTAATATTATGAAAGAAGATAAATTATTCTTCCATTCAAAAGATTCATCCTGCATCTCTCCTTTGCCAACTATATTATAATGAGATTTGAACTCGAAAGGATAGTTTGAAAGCAAAGAGTCAAGATAATTGATCAAAATCTCATAAGCAAGATAGTGCAGGATGGTGGGTTTAATGGACTAGATAGAAATAACTTGTCATGTATAACTAAATTAATTAGTTTTAATAAAAAATATCGACAAAACTAAAGAAAAATATATACGCAAATAATGATAGGACGAGGACAATTGAGAGTGCCAACTGATTCAACTGGTAAAATTTGTTGTGCTCGCAAGAGACACTTTGATTTCTATCCTCATCCTGACGTTTGAGGATGGCTAAAAGGAAAGGCGAAAAAAGAGACAAAGCTAGAGCCATCAAGTTGGTTTGGTTCGTCACAAGCCATTTTTTAATCTTTCATAGTTATCACGTACGTACCCACCAACAAACGGTAATGAGTTCATCGTGCTGGTGGGCCTCATCGGCTAGTTTGCCACCACCAAGCACCGGGTTTACATTATTTCTTGTATTTTTCTGGTATTAGTTCCACTTTTTGGGACCATGGTTCTTTCAAAACTGTGTGTTTAGACTCATGTTGACGAAGACGTTCTCTTTTAAAGGCGCTCTAATGGCCTCTGCTTTTCTTGTTCTTTTCCTCGGCTGCAAACTAAACTATATTTACCAAACTCAGCAGAGCCTGAATCAATTAATAATTAAGTATGGCTTTTTCTACGACTCTAACTTTATAAAGGATTCAGTGCCCTTCTTTCCTTTGCTTAGTGGACTGGTTTACCTTGAATCGAGGCATAAACAATAAAAAAAAAAAGGGTAGCATTCCAATCCACAACGCTTGCTCATGGATCCAGCTTTGTTTAGAAAGTCCTGAACTTTTTGCAACTAAAGACTGGGCAGGGGAGGCGGCACCTAAACCCAAAGAAAGACAATCAAATTAACTATAGGTTGGTTCTAGAGATTGTGTGATCCAGCTCAGAGTATCATGGAAATTTTCTCAAGTATTTCAGGTATGGATCCAAGATCTTGACCCCCTAGCCCCATGGTTTAGCTCTAGAATATAATATAGATGGGAGCTGTTTCCGCCATCCTAAACCTTTTGTAGCCTTGCTATTGTTAGTTAGAAGGATAAGCCAAATGGATACATTAATCCCAACAAGTGGTGGGTGGGCTCTTACTTCGAGCATTCCCAACTTTGAACAAAAATATATAATAGATGGTGAGGGATGGAGAGAGAAGGAGAGAGAGTGGACGGTCCAAAAGAAGGGAACCACGCAGCTAACTTGATGGAATCTAGGCAACAGCCTTGTATCACACTCATCTTTATATTCTTTTTATTCTTTCATCCTATTGGTGCATCACTTGTATGTTTGTTTGTGCTCCACTGACGATTGAACGCACCCGCAGCGTCCTCTGGTCTCTCTCTTTCTCTCTCTCCCCTCTCTCTTTATATATATTTTCTAAATTGTTGGATCCATCTTTATAAACCAATACTTTGGTGGTTTGATGCATATGAAACGGCCACCAAGTGGCAGTGGGCTTTGGACGCAACTAGCTAGGGAATGGTGGGGCCTTTTAGAGACAATGATATATGGGTATGGCAAGTTGCCAACCGTTGGATCTTTGGAGGAACGGTCTCTTGATCCCTTATCGCTACTCGTTGCTCTGCTTCTGAACGCATCAAGGGGGTTGCTTCTTGTCATTTAGCTCTTTTGCTTTTGGCCAGGGAAAATTTCTGTGCACCGCAGACGGTGGAGAACCGTATGCATTATCCGTGATAATTTATTCTCACGCAAGATTGATATTTTTTTTTTTTGCATGCGTCGCATTTTGGCTTCATGTGTGAATCAATCATCACGAGCGATGTGCGCGGTTATGCATCATCCATGGTGCATAAAAATTTTCTTGACTAAAATGGTGTGGACTCGAATGATCACTCCCTATTTTGAAGGCATCCACGCCAAGCTGACGTATCTGCGGTGCTTCTCTTATTACGGAGGATTGTAGTTTGAAGTGGTGGTAACGACGATGGAATGATTGGATGAAAGAAGAGGAGGGATGTAGGTTTTTTTTTTAATTGCATTTTTTGGATTATCCTATATGCTATTCTAGCAAGTTGTTAAGTTGTTATTAAGCAAGGGCGCTAATCAAGCTGCTTGGGTTGGATATGAACTAACTTTAGCACGATTGAATTGAAATCGGTTGTAAAAAAGATATTGGAAGACAGCTTGCTAGAATTACATGGATCAAACACTTCAAAAGTAACGCCCCAAAAATTGGAACCCGAAACCTCTTCGAGCAGCTGCTTCCTATGGTCCGATTGCAGCATCTGTTATTGTTGCATATTTATTCCTTACACCACTTAATTTTAGTGATTACATTTACATATCTAAGTAATTAATAGGTTAACTTTGCATTAACTTATAGCCAATATAGGTTGTTTTTGTTGGCCATTAAATTCCATCAACTCAAGTTACACAGTGTTGCTCGAGCTAGCCCTTTAATGTGATCCAATTTGATAATAGCTATCGGATCATTAGCCAAGCCTTTCCTGATTGATGCATATCTAGCCAACTTATCTTAGAGTTTGGACTTGGGTTGGATTACATTAAACAAACCATTTGCATACTCCTACCTTAGCTGTGGAAGACGTGTTGTGGATCAGGGCAACCCTAATGATCACAACCCTCTACTTCGCAATCATATATTCTACATCCAAGCCTTAGGTGATCTCTAAGTACTTCAATTTTGATAGGCGTGGTATTCTAGATCTCCTTCCTTCTCAAGGAAAGTGCAGAGAGAATGTTACGTGAACATTACAGAGGCACAAAGGGTTTGCTTCCCTCCTCCTCCTTCTTCTTTGTGTCCGAAGATGAAGGCGACAGAG
>KE505294.1:52444-74863 GCA_000441515.1 Elaeis oleifera | reverse complement strand
AAAAAAAAAAAAAAAAAAAAAAAAAAATAAAAAAAATGCTGATAGAAATAGTACTTGGAAGTGACTCTAACAGCAGATAAATTATGTATCGTACACTGAGCAACACGAAGGACTAGATTGAATAAGACCCAATGGCCATTGTCTAAGGCGATTCAGGTAACCTTGCAGGTACCAAATTCATGCCGATCGAGTTTCTTGCTACACATTGTTCTGTGTAATCTTCCCGCCGTCCCATCGAACAACCTCACAGGTCCTTTAAATTTGTTTCAAGGCCAAATTTCTAATATTTACATGTACGGAAAATGGTAAAAAGAGACCCACCATATGTCAAGAGAGGACCCGCATGATCCAATATCAGCCGAGGTCACAGTACTAACAAGCCCCGAGTTGACCGCCGACTACGTATGTCTGGGTCAAAGAAAGAAAAAAAAAAATCCAAATATACATGTGAGTAGAATTGATAAAATATAATTTAATTCATCAATTCAATTCGTACTTAAATTTTATAAATATATTTAAATTTAGATTAAATAAATTTAAATTATATATAAATCAATCTATTTAATTTTTAAATCAGATTTAAATTTTAGATATCTGATCTATTTAATCTGTTTAACTCGTTTAATATTCAGATTAGATTGAGTCAGATAATCTATTTAACTTGTTTAATCTGTTTAAAACTTATTTAACATGTTTCTGATCCATTTAACCTGATCTATTTAATCTATTTAATCCATTTAATCCGTTTAATCTAATTTAATCTATTTAATAAATAAATTAAATAGATCGGATTGGATTACCTGTTTAATAAGCAAGTTGGGTTCATGTTTAAAATTTTGACCGTTTAATAAATAGGTTGGATTTGAATTGATGATTTTCTGATCCAACCTCTATATAACCCAACCTAATCCAATTGCCACCCCTACATATGAGCCAGCCTGTGCAAGTTTAGATATTGAATCCCACTAATCCCTATATTAATTGTTGCAGTCAAGGGCTTATAACTCGGCATATAAAATATTATCTATTTTAGCACATAGGTCTCATGATTTGACCTATCTGCATTCCAATCCAAAAGATATCTCATGCAGGAAGGATACTTTCCTCTTATATAGGCCAGAGTCCTCTTTGACTCACAACCAATATCGGACTAATTGTGCCTTCCTTCCTTATTATCACCATAGCTTATCAATCAAAGGAGAGTCTGTGTATCGATGGGAGGTACCCTCCTTTATTATCATGACAGCCCCCTCTGTCAAGGGGGAGTCTATATACAAATGGGAGGTGTATCATAGTCACAGATTTAGATCTATTCTTTTCATCTGAACTAATTCTAGCATGGATTCAAGAGTAAAGGGCATATAATATCGGAAGAAAATTTTACATTGGATGAAGCCGATGTGTTGGGTATCTCGGGCATGGTCAACCCTTCATCCTAACTGATCTGAGATACTTCTACGACCGAACCAAACCGATATTTCATGAAAAGATGATATTCGATTTATTGCCCAAACTACATGCAGTTGAGGAGATCTCGAAATCCACTGTAATAACTTGCCTTGGGCAAATAAGAGAAAAGATAATGGATGTATCTCACCAAATAAGATAGGGAATAATGGTTTCTAGAAATCTCCAAACCCATGCACAGGACTATTCGTACTTCAAGGTTCAAAGGTCCGGTGCCCAGACGAAGAATTGGCCTTGGTTGTGGCTTAAGGAGTATCTTTGGACTAGCCTAGAGAAGTGTCAACCAAAAACCTTAACCACCACGGGGGTTTTCACCCCTGACCTCACTGCCTTCAAAAAATATTGAAAGAAAGAAAAGAGGATGCAAATAAAACTAAAAAAAGCAAAAAGAGAAAGAACCAAGCCGAAAACCGGTAGGACAACAAGGGAAATAATGAGAGAATGGAGAACCAATTAGGAAATCGAGTTTGGAAACTTGAAGGCCGTCGATGCTAGAGAAGATAACGATGATTAAAAACCTTCCTCTAGTGGTTGCAGTAGCAAGGGGCAATTGGCAAGAAAATGATGGAAATTCGATAGAGCAAAATAGAGAGAAAGAAACAAGAGAAAAGCCTATTTATCCTGTTAATTAACAGTTCGGATTGAATCTCTAAGTCATTAGATTGAATCTATGTGGCTAGTATCAAGAGCATTGAATCATGTGACCCTTCATTGCATCGCCCTTGTATTAGGCCACATAAGCCTATTCACATAGCACAGCATGGGCCCTACTGATGTTTAACTCATGGCAAGCCTCGATAGGCTTGGAAATAATCTTCGGATCTATTTTTAAAATTATTATGCCGCAATGCCTTGAGCCATCTATCCCTCATAATTATAGCTGGACTTGCGAAGTAGCACATTAATAAAGTCCTGAGATTTTCTCTATCGAATACTGCGGATTAAATGTTTCGAAGAGAAGGTCGGATTGGTAATCGAAAATCAATCTTAAGATCAACTATTTCTTCATTCGAAATAGTGCAACCACTTCAGACTCGAAAATGGAGAGCAAGTATTATGAAGATTATCTACCATTTGATCCCACATTTCTCTCCTTGAATTATGATCGAGCACTTACCGATGACTCAACAGAACTTTTTGAACATCAAAAAAGAAATCTAAAAATCTAGATGAAGTGACTTCATAGTATCAGTTTCCATCCAACCCCTGTTCGGATGCTTACCAGTCTCAGGATCAAAATCTTATCGACGACAGTGAATGAGATCCAATGATTGACAGAATATCATAGATGGAAGAATAACTACCTAAAATATAGAGCGATTTCTTTAAGATGTGGGTACATGAGTTAGTGTCATGTAATCAATGCCCATGACTCACTACCCATGTTCCTAATGAATATGGGCATTGATTCACCACTATTGTTATCAAATTTGGAGGATAATAGTCGATAGCTTCTCCTTGTATATAGGAGACAAAGAAGACCCCCCTAGAAAGAACAACTCACACTCTTACTTTATCTTTTCTCTATTGTTTTCAAGTTGCAACGAACTTAAGCATCGAATAATCCTTCGTTGGAGAATTCTTGACGAGAATGGGCTTGCTTTGCAGGTTTTCCAAAGAGTCTCGATCCTCAAATTGAGATCGGTCTCCTAAAATGGGAGGAGTCCGGTCATCGATCCCATACTTTGTACCTGAGCCTTGCAGCAATATTAAGAAATCAGATGTGGAACAAAAATTTCGGATACGAGTCAACCGGAATTATTCCTCAGTCAAATTAGAGTGGCAGAGCAACGTGGACTTAGTTCCGTTGCCACCGAATAAGATCCAAACGTCCTTAACTCTTCCATCCTGTGGAAAAAACTCTGGGTCTCCCGAAGAAAATGAGATTTAGTTATGCAAACTCAGCTTCTGACTTTAGTCAAACACATTGAATTCGGCAACATTCAGGTGAACTTACTTATCCTGGTCACCAAAACATCCTGCTTGGCTTTCATATCATCCAATTAAATTGGTTTTATCAAGTTCATTAACGAAGCCAAAACTCGAGGTGTGAATGCCCTCATCAAAACCTCGTAGGTCAAATCAACTTCAAATTAAACTGGACATCCCAAGTTCTTGATTGTGTTCTTGATTATCTTGTATTTATTAGTTAGATTGATAGCTTGTCTTTTTCCCTATGAATATGGTTCCCGATGGAGTCTTTTTTTATTAGCGGCCCTTGCGTATTTGACCATGGCAATTCCAAATATATGCAACAGTTTGAAAATTTGATCATCCTTATAACTATTTACACTAACAAATTATTATAAGCTTGTGTTTATTGTTTACCCGATGGAGTCTTTTTTTATTAGCGGCCCTTGCGTATTTGACCATGGCAATTCCAAATATATGCAACAGTTCGAAAATTTGGTCATAGTTATAACTATTTACACTAACAAATATTATAAGCTTGTGTTTATTTTTTACTTAGAGTTGTTTAATTAGAGCTTAGAATATATATATATATATACACACATATATATATATACATATATATGTTTTTATTTTAAGCTCCTTTTCCTTTTTCGAGAAGGAGGATGGGAGAAAGTCTTGCCGAAATCGGGTAAGGATGAAATTCAAACCTAGGTCATCAAGCATCAAACTAACAATACACAATTGACACTCTTTAACCTAGTATATAAAATTTAATGAGTTTTTTTTTTAATTAACAACAATTAATTAGTATATGTTGATAGGCAATCATTTCATGCAATCTAGTGTGATAAGCTAATAAAATTATTCATAACCATCCGTCTCATCAAAATAATAAACTATATTACCAATGTGTTGTCAAAAGTCAAGTCAACTTGTGAATTTATTCCATCTAAAATGTAAAATAAAGCGGCATGCTGTTTAAGTAACCATATGACTACTGGTGCTTAATTTTGATCCTCAATGATTTACATGTTTCGTATTCCTTTAATTGCATCACATTTATTTAATGTGGCATTGAAACCACCGAAGGAAGGAGAACCCGACAATGTTTCACAAGAAATAAGCATACATTTAGCCATCTTTGAAGACGACAATACTTTTTCTGTGTCGGCAAAACAAGCTTTCTATTATAACAATCTCAACTCGAACTATCCCACAGATTCATTGTCGCACAATAATGTTAGAATATGGCATCTAATTCCAAATACGTCTTCCCCAAATGCTATCATACTAACGCAGCTACACCAAACCTAGCAGAATAAACAATATATTTATACAATAAAATGGTCATTGTCCGTCCATCGGCTTTCCCTCCTGTCACCTACTGCCGTCCACTTGCCGACGTATCTCATGAAATCACTGCGTGACCTACCGTGCATTATAAACGGTTTCATGGGCCTAAAAAATGTAGCCGTCCCCTCGGGTCCCAAACGCACTTCACGTGCTACCAAACTGTCTGCATAAAAATAGATATTATTCCTTCTCATTATTTAAAGAGTAGATGAGGCGTGATGTGGCCCGAAAGATAAAGAAGAACGGCCCCTGACCGCTCCTCTGTCTGCTTGGGAGAAGTGGTTGGAGACGTACGGGAGGCGTGGCGTATTATCTTCCACGTCCACAGAACCATATATCCGCCCGTATGTCGCACCAAGGTCCTCCCCGGAGGCTGAAAATTTCCATCGTAGCTCCATCTTTTCTTGCGTCCGCATCAAGAGCCGGACTTTGGACAACGGTAGTTATAACGCAATGTCATGCATGGAGAAATTATATCTCATATACTATTGTGGCCATATACTATACCTGTCATCTCCTCTATCTAATTATGAGCCAATCATTAAAATGAATGCATGATAAATGAAATCCACGGAAAGCAAATGAGGTGATTAACTTGGTACACATGGAAATTTATTCAAATAGTTTTGGTGTCGTAACTTGTTGCTGCAAGGTATATCTTCTTACTTACTGACTCTTGATTAACAGGTCGAAAATTTTGGTTCGTCCATTTATTGAGATCATTTAGATACTAAATCGATCATGTTAATGGGATGCAATGTAGGAAAGTGTTTTCTATGAACAAATGTGTATTATCGATGGTTTACCGATTCAGGATGGTTATGTTTATTGAGTTGGGATTCTCTTTAGTTTGTTGATTAGCTCAGGGATGTCTGGTTTCTCAATCATTTCTTGCCAACACACGCGTATATATACTACATGTTGATGTGTAATCGATTGTGGTCGGCGATGTACATGCCTTATGCCCTTGTGCTCTCATTCAGCATGAATCCTGACACAACATAGAGACAGCTCATAATCGAAACGGCTACTGGCGGACGTAACGAGTCACCATCCCACCCAAAGTAATCCCGACCAGGCAACAGCTGCACTACATTGGGCGCAATAAAGGCCAGGCCATTCTACGGCAAAACAACGCCCTCGTTCCAGCCCACACCCAGAAAGTCCTCCCACGGGGGCCAATTATAAATTCCGAAGCATCCTTCGCTTTTGTCGGCATTCCCAAAAGCTCCGCTCCGCGCCGCGGGCCGCTCTGGCCGTGCCCTGCGGGATAGCTGGCGCGCACGCACGACGCCCAAAGGACGAATATGAAAAGGACCTGATGGCGAAAAGAGAGGCTGCAATGATGACCGTGGAGGCAAAGGAGGAGTTAGGGGGAGCGGAGAAGATAGCCACGAAAGAGAAAGAGAAAGAGAAGAGAAGGAGGAGGGTATTAGGGGTTACGACGTCGTTGTCTCGAGGTGGGATGGACCCGTTTTCGAATTGCTTGTTTGTTTGTTTACGCGAGCATTTGAGATGGGGAGGTCAAAAAGGGGCTGCTTTGGAAGGCGGCCCACGCTGTACCGTAAACTCGATGATGAGTGCTGTTTATTTATATCTATTTGCTTTCGTGTGGCCAAGGTAATTGGAGAACGACAAGGGGAGGTGAGTACTTCAGATGGTCCAGAATGAGTTGCCATTGAATCTGTCTCTTCATCTTCCTGGATATATTATTCCGTTTGATGGTAGATACCGAAATATCGATGCCATGCATGGAAAAAAGGGATCGTTTCATGAGAGTGATTTTAGATGGGTCGGATATTTGAGCACGAAGTTTTTAATGTGAGGAAGAAATCTCTCGGCAATTTTAGTGCCTATCCATTAGCATGGAGTATGTCTTATTTCTTATTTAAACTTTTTTTTATTTTTTTTGGTAAACATTTTTTTTTTATGGAAAAGATTTGCAGGATGGAGTTGCAAATTGGGCAAAAAATTAAAAATTTAGGCGATACCAGGATTCAAGGAATTTTGATTTGTATTCCTTCAACAGAATTTAGCAAGCTTAATGCAAAATGATCATCCATATTAGATCTTGTTGGGATATACCGACTGACTCCTGACGCCGACTCATCTTCGGGATGGTCTGACCGACATCCGACTCTATCCATTCGATAGACGGACGACTCCGACAATGACTACCGACAATATCCGACCAGAAGTATGCCGGCCGAACAGATCAATACTGTCTTCAACCAACCGAAGGATCGAACCCATATCACCGACCCTCTATCAGGGGTGGCAGCCAACGTCTGACTTCTACAAGCCACCAGATCGGCCGACCGTACTCCCGAGTCACCACCTGACAGTCGAATCCCGACGTATAGTCGGCCAGCCCGTCCAAACGCCGTACAACCGGTATGGGCTGTTATCCTGCCAAGGACATGCTGTACGACCGTCGCGGGACGTTGTCCTGCCAAAGACATGGATTAGCTCTGATGACTTGACAACCCACGACGACTTAACAGTCTCTGACGATTTGACAACTTCTCGGTTGTCTGCACCATTAATGGCGAGACCATACCGCATTCCACTATAAAACGGGATAAGGCAACAGTTTTGGTAAGCTCTCTGAAGCTCTGAGGCCCTCGCCCTCTCTCGATCACTGAGCCCCCTGATTCTTTTCCGCTGTTGCATGGTCTCTTCTCTGACTTGACCGTCGGAGGGTCCCCGTCGGAGGCTTCTCCGGTCAGTGAGGACTTCCCTTACAGGTGCGCGTTCCCAGCGATCAGACGACGGAGGGATTGGCCGCAACAGATTTGACGCGCCAGAAAGAGGGATTTTCGACAGCCAGCTCCATAGAGCTTGAAAAATCTTTCGAAATGACAAAAATCAGGGCTCAGCGATCGAGAGCTACCGGATCGGTGAGACACTCTTCTCATCGGGAAGAGGACCCTCCTTCTCCCTCTATGGCGGAACCCAGCTCTCCGCATCCTGTGGTGACCATGGAGGCGCAGATCGCGGCAATCGTGCGGCAAATGACCGTTCTGACGGACGCGGTCAAAAACCTCCAACAACAACCAACCCAATTGCCGTAACCGCCGATGGAACGATCGACGGCGCACCCGATGCTGTCCAGAAGCAGTCGCCGACGCCCGCGTCAACTTCCGTCTCCTCCTCAAGAGCAGCCGTCTGGGCACTGCCACCGAGAAGGGGAGAGGCAGCCTCGGTGCGACACCCACCGATCTTGGCATCCCTCTCCTTCCCAGTTGGAGCGAGCGAGGAAGGAGAAGCGGCCGCGGACGCCGTCCGCCTCCCTCTCAGACTCGTCAGGAGGTTCGACCCCTGGGGTTTCCCAACACCGATGGTTGGATGACTACGAACGTAGGTTCGAGAAAATCGACCGTCGGCTTGCCCAGCTCCAGGTGGATGGACAGAAGTCTTCGAACGACGTTGAATTCTAGACCACCCAACCTCCCTCCCGATTCATTCTCGATGAACCGATCCCTAGTCGGTTCAAGATGCCTCACGTGGAGCCTTACGACGGCTCCACTGACCTAGTTGACCATTTGGAGAGCTATAAGGCTCTTATGACAATTCAAGGGCGACTGATGCCCTCCTCTGCATCGGCTTTTCCGTCACGCTCTGCAAAGCTGCCAGGGCCTGGTACTCCGGCCTCTGCTCAGGAAGCATCCACTCCTTCGGACAGCTCAAGCATTCTTTCGTGGCCCACTTCAGCACCAGTCGAAAATCGTCACGAACCTCGGACAGTCTTTTCTCTCTCAAGCAGGGAGAAAATGAGACGCTCCGACATTTTGTGGCCCGATTTAACGTGGCCACACTTGAGGTTCGGGACCTCAACGAAGACATGGCTATCTCAGCCATGAAGAGGGGTTAAGGGGTCCCGATTCACATATTCTTTGGATAAAACCCTCCCCCAGACATACGCCGAATTGCTGGAGCGCGCGTACAAATACATGCGCGTGGACAAAGGAGCCTCCGACCGGCGCCTGACCGAGACTAAGGGCCAGAAGGAGAAGCGGAAGAAAAGTCGGGCTCCTGCCGAACCCAGCGGGTCCCCGACCGACAAACGGGTCTCGCCCCGATGATGAAGCCCGAGATCGCCCCGACGATCGAGTCCGAGATCGATACATCGCAGGTACGACTCCTACACCCCTCTCTCTTCTCCTCGTGCGCAGATCTTGATGGAGATTGAAGGGGTGGAATATCTGCGACGGCCCCCGCCTCTGAAGGCAAAGGGCCTCGATCGGAGAAAGTACTATCGATTCCATCGGGGCCATGGCCACCATATCGAGCAATGCATCCAACTCAAGGATGAAATAGAGGCCCTCATACGATGAGGGTACCTCGAAAAGTATCGAAGGGACCCGCCGACTCGACCCTCCCGACCGACGATCCCAACCGATTGAAGAAGCAACAAACAATCAGCCTACTGCCAGAGTCATCAACATGATCTCCAAACGACTGGATCGAGGGACGACTGCTGAAGGGGAGTCGACGAAGAAACTACGCCAGGATGATGTAATCATTTTTACTGATGAAGATGTTCGAAAAATTCAAACTCCCTATGATGACGCTGTTGTTGTCCCGGCAACAATAGCGAATTATGATGTAAGAAGAATTCTTGTTGATAATGGAAGTTCGACTAATATTTTGTTCTACTCGACCTTCTCCCGAATGTGACTATCGACTGATCGACTCAAGAAAGTCTCTACGCCTCTAATGGATTTCGCTGGAGATGCCATCACGGTGGAAGGAGAAATTACTCTTCCTGTGACAGCTGGGACCGAATCACGACAAAGCACTGTCCACTTGACCTTCACGGTCATCCAAGTACCTTCGGTCTACAATGCCATACTTGGAAGACCCGAACTAAATGCTCTTAGAGTGATAGTCTCGACATATCACTTGCTGGTCCAGTTTCCGACTAAAAATGGAGCTGAAAAAATGCGAGGGGATCAACAGCTCGCTCGGCGATGCTTCCAAATCTCAACTCAAAACTATAAACCGAAAGATTCTCTGTCGGTCGACAAGTTGGACCAATGGGAAGAGGAGGAACGGGGTGAACCGGCTGAACAGCTGATTTTCATCCCGATGGTTAAGGACCCTAAACAGGTGATCTGGGTCGGGTCGCAATTGTCCGATCCGGACCGACAGTAGCTGATAGAGTTGTTGAAAGCCAATGCCGACATATTCGCTTGGTCGATAGTGGATATGTCCGGCATTCTTTCAGAAACGATGACTCACCGACTCAACATCAACCCTAGCATGAGGCTGGTGAGACAGAAGAAACGATCTTTACCTCCGAAAGGCAGAAGGCAATCAACGAGGAGGTGGACAAGCTACTCGAGGCGGGCTTCATCAGAGAAACCACATATCCCGACTGGCTCGCCAATGTCGTCATGGTGAAGAAAGCCAACGGGAAGTGGAGGATCTATATCAACTACACCGATCTGAATCGTGCCTGCCCAAAGGATAGCTTCCCACTGTCGAAGATCGACCAACTGATGGATGCGACGTTCGGCCATCGACTGCTCAGTTTCATGGATGCTTTTGCCGGGTATAACCAGATCCGGATGGCGTCCGAGGATGAAGAGCACACGGCCTTCGTGACCGCCAAGGGCCTTTACTGCTATAGAGTGATGCCCTTCGGTCTGAAGAATATCGGAGCCACCTACCAGCGACTCATCAATAAGGTCTTCAAAGATCAAATCGGACGCAACATGGAGATGTACATGGACGACATACTGGTGAAGAGCACGCAGACTTCAGATCACGTCCAAGACCTCGAAGAAACTTTTCGCACACTTCGACGACATCGGATGAAGCTGAATCCAATCAAGTGCGCCTTCGGGGTGACTTCGAGGGAGTTCCTCGGGTTCCTCGTTTCTCAACGCGGAATCGAGGCCAACTCCGAGAAGATAAAGGCGATCATCGACATGCGGCATTCGAGCACCAAAAAGAAGTGCAGCAGCTCAACGGAAGGATCATCGCACTCAGTCGATTCATTTCTCGGTTGGCTGAGAGATGCCTCCCGTTCTTCAAAATCTTGAGGCAGACGAAGGACTTCTCTTGGTCGAATGAGTGCCGGCAAGCCTTCGAAGACTTGAAGAAGTATCTGACTTCTCCACCCCTGCTTGTGAAATCAGAGGTCGGAGAAATATTGTACCTTTATTTGACTACCGCCCCAGAGGCTGTTAGTTCGATACTCATCCGGGAGAACGAGAGCCGGATTCACCAACCTATATATTATACCAGCAAAGTGCTCCACGAAGTCGAAACCCGATATTCAAAGGCAGAAAAATGATATTTGCCTTGGTCATATCAGCACAGTGACTCCGTCCGTATTTTCAAATGCACGCCATTGTAGTCCTCACCGACCAACCCCTGAAGGCGATCCTGCATCGTCCCGACACATCAGGACGACTGGCGAAATAGGCGGTGAAGCTGAGCGAGTTCGATATCCAGTACCGACCGCGATCAGTTTTGAAAGCTCAAGTACTAGCCGACTTCATTGCAGAATGCCCAACAACCGACCAAATACCGGAGAACGGGATCTCCAAAGAAGCTGCAACCTCTGAGTATAACCCCGGGCTGACCTGGGTATTACACATAGACGGAGCTTCCAATGCTCAAGGGAGTGGGGCCGGGCTCCTGCTCACCAACTTGGAAGGAGTAGTTACCGAGTATGCCCTCCGATTCAACTTCAAAGCTTCTAATAATCAAGCCGAATACGAAGCGCTTCTCGTTGGCTTGAGAGTGGTGAAGGAGCTCGGGATCGACAGCCTCAGAGTCTTCTCCGACTCCCAGCTGATTGTAGGGCAAGTCAGGGGCAAATTCGAAGTGCGGGATCCGACCATGGCAAAATATTTTCGAAAAGTGAGAGATCTCGTGGCACACCTCAAGCATTTCGAGATCTCCCATATTTTCAGGACGGAGAATGCTCGGGCCGACGCACTCTCTAGGCTTGCGACATCCGCCTACGGTGCCTTGGGCCGGACACTCGTGGAGAGTCTCGAGCAACCGAGCGTCGACAAGGCTGAGGAGGTGCTACAACTGACGACCGAGCCAAGCTGGATAGATCCGATTGTTCAGTACCTGACCGACAGAACCAGCTCCGAAGACTCCGCGAAAGCCAAGCAACTCCAGTGGACGGTCTCCCAATATGTGCTGATGGACGGGCGACTCTACAAAAGGTCGTTCTCCCTTCCCTTGCTAAAGTGCCTGAGACCGACGGATGCGGACTATGCACTCAGAGAGGTGTATGAAGAGATCTGCGGAAGTCACCTGGGGGGCAAATCCCTGGCCTACAAAGCCCTACGGCAAGGTTACTACTGGCTCACCATGAAGAAAGATGCGGCTGATTTGGTTTGGAGATGTGAGCCATGCCAAAAGTATGCCAACATACAACACCGGCCCACCAACTGTCTGACTTCCATTATTGCCTCGTGGCCCTTCGCCCAGTGAGGGATCGACATACTCGATCTTTTCCTCCGACATCTGACCAAAGAAGTTCATGGTCGTCGCAATCGACTACTTCACCAAGTGGGTGGAGGCTGAATCTCTGGTGCAAATCACCGAGCTCAAGATGGAAGACTTCGTCCAGAAGTCCATCATCTCCAGATTCGGACTGCCACACACCATCATTACCGACAATGGGCGACAGTTCGACAACCAAGACTTCAGAGAGTTCTGTGCGAGATTTCATATCACGCACAGACTGACCTCGGTCGGACATCCACAGTCCAACAGAAAAATCGAAGTAACCAACCGAATCATTCTACATGGATTGAAGACTCGACTGAACGAAGCCAGAGGCCTCTGGGTTGAGGAATTGCACTCCGTCCTGTGGGCATACCGAACGACACCCCATGTTTCGATCGGAGAATCTCTTTTAGTTTGGCCTATGGGACAGAGGCAATGATCCCACTCGAGATCGGACTATCATCGACTAGAGTTGAACAGTACTGTGAACCAGGCAACTCCGAATATCAGAGGGCTGACTTGGACCTCTTACCCGAGCTCCGACGCGAGGCTCAACTCCGCATGGCCTCCTACCGACAAAGAGTGGCCCGATACTACAATGCTAAAGTTAAGCCAAAGTTCTTCAGACCTGGAGATCTGGTTTTAAGAAAGACGGAAGTCTCGAAGCCTCTGGATCAGGAAAAACTGTCCCCGAACTGGGAAAGACCGTACAAGGTATTGGACAACTACGGGCCCGGTGCTTACCAACTTGAGACCTTGCACGGGACGGCCATTCCCCGGACTTGGAATGCCGACAACTTGAGATTGTACCATCAGTGAATTCTGTATGCCCTTATTCGGAATACAACTCAATTTCAAACCCTAAAGTCAACAAAGTTCGGCTCTCCGCCGTAAGTCGGCTCTCACCGGAAGCACGAGCCTCGACGCCCCGATTTGGGCCTAACGTTTCGTCGGGAACCTACGGCCCGATCACCTACGACACTTCAGACTCTTACGAGAACCGTCCTATCTACGCCAACGAAAGGCCAGCGCTGGCGATGAAACCTCTCTAAGTTGAAGCCATGCCCTTCCGCAGTCGACTCTCAATCAATGCGGCTGGCTAACTTGCCAACTTGGCCTCGGCTAAGAAGGGCAAAATGCCAAGACAACCAAGGTCGCATTCGCAACGTACCGATCTGGTCACGACCGATCGAAGGATATTCGGCTTGCCACCGTTTATCATACGTCGCGACGTATACGTCCGACCAAGGTCCGGACAACGGATATTCGACTTGTCATCGTTATCCTAACTAAATACGTCGGACACTACTCGACTATCAGATTCTACGGAATGATCGTATCAACGAGCTACGTCTGAAGGTCAGTGACACCCGACTTGACATACACGCCCGACCCAGGTCTGGACGATGGACGCTCGACCTACACTCTGGACCATTGGATCCAACGACAATCAGGTCGGAGCCGCCTCACCTTCGGTGGCTTGTTCCGTCGGCCCGGGGATGGCCTCCTCCGCTGCAGTATGATCTCCCGACGTTGGGTCGGCCACCTCCTTTGCGGCTTGGCCCTCTGACTCCGGAGGAACGACGCTGCTCAGGTCGAGCTCCGGGTACAGACCCTGGATTGCATCCGGGGCGTCCTCGTACCCCACCCGATAGGAGGCGAAGCCACCCTCAAGAAGCTCCTCCCGATACTCGTCGGAGCCGCGGAAGTCCTCCATCGCCTGGCTCAGCACCTCCTTGGCCGACTCCGCCTCCGCCTTCGCTATGTCGGCGTCGGCTTGGGCGGTGGACAGATTCTTCTCGGCTTTGATCAGATTCTCCAGGCTAACTCGGAGTTGCTCGCGCTCGACCTCGAGCTCACCGACGCAACCGTCCCGCTCACGCCGCAGCCGATGAGCGGTACGGGTCTTGCGCTTGACCTGCTCGCGGGCCAACTGAAGTTCGGCCTCTGAGGCAGCCAGGCCATCGGTGAGTCAGGAGATCTCCTCCTCGAGCCGGGCCTCACGGTCGGCCGACAGCTTCAGCTGCTCGACCAACGTCGCCTTCTCAGCTTCGGCCGACTCCACCTTGTCCTTCCAAGCCGCCCGGATGTCGCCGAACATCCGATACCCGACCTCCAACTCGGACATACTATGGATCAGCTGCAAAAAAAGGCCGGTCGTTAGAAGAATAAATTAATGAAAATAATGATGGAGAGGGAGGATGAAGAAGCACTCACCCTGATCATAGTTGGGTAGAAGGAAACAGCATCTCGGTCACCGGCCGACTCTTCAGGAGCTCCTGGTCGGTCGGAAGAATGGTTGCCTGGCACAACCTCCTGGCCAAGTTGTGGTTGGTCAGAGCCGATGCTCCCTCAGAAATCCGAATGTCGGACGACGCAACGCGGTCCCCGATCTCGTGTCATCCGTCGGCGCCATCGGGGCCTTCCCCGGTCGGTCGTTCAGGCCTGAAAGTCGGGGAAGGAGGGAAAGCTCGAACTCGACTGAGTTCCTCCCAAGGCCGCAACGGGGCCGTCGGAGGTCGTTTGGGCTCCCGTGCTTTGACCCGAACCTCCTCCGTCAGTGAGGCTGCTGATACTCCTTCGGCTACCCCCTCTGCCACCCTTTCCTCGGGCTGTGCCTCGGGTGGCACCGCCGGCGCCGACAAGGCAATAACTGGTTCCAACTGCACAGTCGCCGTCGCAACGGCGGTCGGGGATGACATCTGGGGCCTCTTGGGCGGCCGCGAAGGTCCGACCCCAGATGTCGGTCTCTTTCTCGCCGCATGCTGCCGAATATCGGCATCCGTCAGTCTCACTCTCGACGGCATGCCTGCAATTTCAACAAAAGAGTTAGCACAAGTTTGGAGACAGACGAAAAAGCTAAAAGACAACCGGCGGGTCGAACTGTACCTAAGTAGGGGACCGAACTTAGGCCGGCGTCATAGAGAGCTTGTTCGGTGACGAGCTCTCTCTGCTTCGGTATCGACATATCCTTGAGTCGGTAGAAGTCTTCCCGATCTTCTGCCTCCACTCGGCTGTTTCATTCGGCTGAATTCGAGGGTTGCCCCAGCGAGAAGGAACCCCCAAGGTAGCAAAGAGGAAGCAAGAAAAATTGGTTCTTCCATCCATGGATTGACGATGGAAGATCGGTGATGAAGGAAAGATCCTTTCGGAGATTGAAAAACCACCACCCTCGGGCTTTTGAGTGAGATCGGAGGACGAAGAACGCTCGAAAGAGAAAAATTTGGAGAGAGGTCGGCAAAAGCCGACACAGCAAGGCAAAGCTGACTATTAGTCGGACTGAGTTCGGTGCCAGTTGCGTCGGACAGAGCCCGTAATAGTCCAAGATGTTTCGGACGAACTCCAAAATCGGAAAGCGAAGACCGGCCCGAAGGTCCTCGACATAAAAGGCCACCTGGCCCGGAGGCGGGTTGTTAACTCGACCCTCAGTCCCAGGGGCGAAAAGTCGAAATTGCTCCAGTATTCCATACAGTTTCCTGAGCCGATCGACGTTCGGCTCCGAAAGTGAAGAAGCCTCCACCTCCGGGGTCGATCGAGAATCATCGGTCGGTTCCCGACTGACCTCCTCGAGGAGAGGTTCTAGCCATAATGCTAGCCCAAGAAAGGAGAATGAAGAAAAAATCCAAAGGAAGCGAAGAAGCAAAGGAAGCGCAAAACGCAAGGAGACAAAGACAAAAAGCTTCCAAGGAAGAGGACAGGGACAACTACCTAGAACTGGGGGACCATTCGACAAAGTCTCAGTGCCAGAAACAGGACTGTGAAAAGTGAAGTTTTGGATACAAGTGACCGTATATATATAGAGCCCCTCGACGGTCAGGATGGGAGCATGCCAAACGAGGATCTCTCGGATGTTGACACGTGACGGCATCTGGGCCCTTCCTCGGTCCGACTGTTCGACGCACCTGCCCCAGATCGAGCCACATCGCCTCCATCCGTGCGAACGGCTCTGGCCCAATGGCCCCCCGACACGTGGCGGGAAAGCCATGCCTCGGAATTATTAACTGACGGTGGTTTGCGTTCCCAATGAGGCGTCTGATGGCGGTTTGCGTTCCCTCTGGGACGCCTGACGTCGGATCATCCATTGGTACGGTCGGTAGAATCGGGACACGACGTGATGAAAATCCACTCCTTTCGCCTGACGCCGCCGCCTACGTGGTAACACGAGCCAACACGACATCGGACTCGGGAGTGGGGGGTAACTGTTGAGATCTACCGGCTGACCCCTGACGCCAACTTATCCTCGGGATGGTCTGACCGACGCCCGACTCTACCCATCCGACGGACGGACGACTCCGACAATGACTGTCGACAATATCCGGCTAGAAGTATGCCGGCCGAACAGGCCAATACTGTCTTCAACCGACCGAAGGGCCGAATCTATATCACCGACCCTCTGTCGGGGTGGCAGCCAACGTCCGACTTCTACAAACCATCAGATCGGCCGACTGTGCTCCCGAGTCACCACCCGACAGACGAATCCCGACGTATAGTCGGCCAGGCCGTCCAAACACCGTACAACCGGCATAGGCTGTTGTCCTGTCAAGGACATGCTGTACGACCGTCGCGGGGCGTTGTCCTGCCAAGGATATGGGTTAGCTCTGATGACTTGACAACCTACGATGACTTGACAGTCCCTGACGATTTGACAACTCCTCAGTTGTCTGCACTATTAATGGCGGGACCATACCGTATTCTACTATAAAAATGGGGTAAGGCAATAATTTTGATAAGCTCTCTGAAGCTCTGAGGCCCTCGTTCTCTCTCGATCACTGAGCTCCCTGATTCTTTTCCGTTGTTGCCTAGTCTCTTCTCTGATTTGATCATCGGAGGGTCCCCGTCGGAGATTTCTCCGGTCAGTGAGGATTTTTTTTGCAGGTGTGCATTCTCGACGATCAGACGATGAGGAGATTGACCGCAATAGATCTCACCGAAAAAAGAACTGTCGTTGCAGAATTTTTTAACGAAACATCAATAAAACCCCACATGGTACAAGTTCATGGACCATCTCTCGACACCTCTCGGCAACAAGTAGCTAGTGACGGTTAGGCCTGCAGACCACACGACCACAGCCCATTAAATGGAGAGAGAGCGCCAACGAAGCCATAAAGATCCAAGGCCCAGACATCAGCACACGGGCCAATAAGAAAATAAAAAGCACACGCAGTGCGTGTGTGACGTGGGATGCCAACATCACATGCTGCTTCACCATTGCATTACGTGCGGCTCTACAGCAACTATAACCAAAACCATCCTAATCACAAGCACCAGAGGGATCAATCTGTCCACATCAAATTTCTCCTCACAGAGAGATACCGTTAGCGACGTGCCCTTGCACCTACCTTCTTGGGCAAGAACCTGGAATGCCTAACACGATGCACCGGTTTAGGATTGTGAGGATCTCTGCATCCAACACTGGGAAATGGCGGATGCAAGAGTCGGAACCAATGAATCGGCTAGGCAATGAGATATTATATAAACGACTAATAAGATCAGAAACACTCCTAAAATCATGCTAAAACCGTCGGATTAAAACAAAAGGAATGCCTATCACTAGGGCTATCAAAATGGGCTAGGCCCACAGGGCCAGCCCAGCCCAATCTTGTAAATGAGGTGGGCTGGACTGCCATATTAATAATCCAAATAACAATCAGACTTTTTAGTCCGCCCCGCATCAGCCAAAGGGCTAAGATGGTTTGGGTCGAGCTAGCTCGGTTGGACCAAAAAATTAAAAAAAATCTTATTCATTTTTTTTGTTTCACTATTCGCCGCTGCCACAGGCCTGCAGGACAACCGTCGATTCCTCTCCCTTTGGCTCGATCAATCGATCTCCATCTCACACCCCATCCAACTGCCGGTCTCCAGGCTCTCAGATCCCCCCTCCTCCTCCTCCTCGTTGTCGGTGCCGCTGTCTTCGAATCCGATCACGAATCAAGATATGCTCTCTCCTCCCTTTCGCCGATGGGCGCCCCATCTAATCTCCGAGCTCTCAGAAATCAGATCCCCCTCCTCCTCCTCGTCGTCATCGGTGCCACCACCTCCGAATCAGATCCGATCACGGTGATGCCCTCCCATGCCCGATTTTCTGCCTAGTGCCTCCCCTCCTGGCTCCTCGCCTTTACACCAATTTTTTTTATATTTTTTGATGGGCTAGCCTGACCCACGACCTTTAAAGGGCTGGGCCAGCTATACGCTGTCCCATTTTTTGGCTGGACTTAGTTTGACCCAGTCCATCAAATTTTAGACCCTTGTAGGCTGGATCGGTCCATTTTGACAGCTCTACCTACCATCCACAAAAAAAAAAAGAGAAGGGAGTCTCCTCATGGCATATTTGTTGCTTTTTGCACCTGTTTGGATGATTGAGCTAAAAATTATGTGAAATTCATAGGTTGGATCAATAGATTACAAGCTCAAATGGATCTATATTTATAAATATCCGAGAGTGATTTTGGAATGTGTAGGCTCAAATTTTATAGGAAAAAAAAAATCTAACAAAATCACTTCTATAAAATTCAGACAGGCCTACTCTAAAATCGCTCCTAGCCAGTCTTATAGTTTTTGTTAATTATATTGGTCTATTTCATGAATTTTATAGAATTTTCAGTCCAACCATCCAAATAAACTCTCAATATTACTATAGAATTTGACAAAAAAATCCTGCAAAAATTATGGGCTTATTGATCTATTTGGCTTGTATTTTCTAAAAATATATCCAAATCTTAGTCTTTAGGTTGCAAAAAAACAAAAGATTATTTTCTTCCCTTAAAATTCGTGCTAAATGGTGTTTGATTGATGCAAAGCTATGCTTAAATAGACACAAATCCTATATGATTTTCAGCCTAATTTTATAAAAATATTCAAATAGGTTGTTACGATGTTGCTAAACTTTAATTTTTATTATGATGGGTGATATTTGAGGATCATGCATGGAGTTTAATTTTTTATAGACTAATTAGTCAAAGGTACATGGATTGATTGGGATAATTAGATTCGAAATTTTAATGACTTATACTTTTAAATTGAACTGGATGTCAGCATATATATGTAGGGTACTAGTTATTTTGGTACAATATAGGGTACTGGTTAGTTCACTGGGAGTTAGTTGAGTCCTCGATACATCTTCTTGCACCACTTTTAATAATAGAATAGATAAACTATCCTTATTTTTATTTTTAAATCTAAAATTTAGAATTACTTTATCCTGCCGTGAAGATAAACAAGTAAACAGCGGCTGTTGCTGTGGAACAACATGTAAAAAATGAATCCGTTTTGTGATAACTCGTTAGAACGTTATAACGTCCGTTTTTTTTTGTTAAACGGTGTTCAGCGAGGACTATTTTACCATGGTTAAAAAAAAAACAAGAAAAGGAACATGACAAGGAGCATGGAGCACTAAATAAGTCGAAAATTACCCGCCGACGAACTCCTAGGATCACCGGGCTAGGGCTTGTAGAACACGGTGATGTCCGGCCAGGCGAAGATGCCGGCGGCGATCTACAGCTGGTCGTGGCGGCCCGGCGGCCGGCGCTCCTGCGAAGGTGGGGCCGGCGAGGGCGCGATCGTGGAGCACGGGAAAGGCGGCGCCGTACTGCGAGAGGAGGAGGAGGACCTCGAGGTCAAGCTGCGCCGGATCATGGAGAACGTCCCAGTCAGGGTCAGCAACACCTCCGGCAGCTCCGCCGGTTCTGGCTCCGGCGACTTCCACCAAGTTCTCTTCCGCCCCTTTTTCTCCCCTTTCAATTACGTTTACGATTCTCTTCCCAAAAATTACGTTTTGAATACCTATTTCTGAAAATCTTCTTTTTCGACTGGATTTTATCTTTTTTTTTGAGTGAATCCGCTATCACCATGTCCCTAACATTAGAAAGGAAGCAAAAGTTCAAACTTTGAAGTGGAATCATATGTTTCCGATGTTCTTAGTTTTCATGTGAATGTGAGTTGACGGTGAGGTGATGGGGAACAATCCATAATAGAAAACTTTTTATCACCGGGAAAAAATTTCTTCCTTATCATGTCAAGGATGCAAGCTTTAAGAGAGGTGGATCTCATAGATTGTACAACTCTTGTATGAAAAAGGTATTCAATTTCTATTTCATACTTAATATCATGAATAAAATTAGTTTTATGTAGAAGTCATGATTTCTCAAACTTTCTTTATCTATTTGACATTTAACATGCTGAAATAGTCTTTTTTCATTTAATTACATTTTGCAGAGAGTTTCATAGATATACATGTTATGATTGACAAGACTTGGAATGGCCAGAAAATTATTTGAGCTATCAATTTTCATAGAAGAGGATGTCTGGATTGGTATCCTTTGTTTTAATTAAAAATAAAAGTGATCCAAATCAACACTAATTCATATAATACTTAAAGAAATGAAGAAATATAACAATTAATGAGTAAATATAGCGTTCTTGTTTGATTGTAGTTAGATACACTGGAAAGAACCAAAATTAGTTGATTTGAAGCAAAATTGGCCAAAACTTGAATGCAGAAGTTGGTTCTAGAATCAACTAGTGCTGACTGAAGAAGATTGGTTCTACTCAAAACTTAAAACTTTTCCAAGCAGTTTACACGATCCTTCTATCTCTTCTTTTTCTTTCTTTTCTATAGTTTATCCCATATAATGTCACCAAAATACGTCTTCTATTTAATTTTATTTATTTTCTTGTTCCCCATACTTATAAGGCATATTTTATTCAACTATCTCTAGGGTTGCAAATATGTAGGTACTTTCGTAAGTCTTTATCCATGTGAACACACAACATACATATGTGTATTTAAATTCAAGAATCTTACTTTATGGTTATGCATCACTTGCTGTTTATTATTGTATGGCATTGTATCAAGTGTGCTAAGTCATATTGAAATAAAACAAGGGTGTAAATTTAACCTAAATCTCGGTACGAGCGGTACTTAGTGGCATGGGATTGGTATGATTTAGCTTGTCCACGATTTGGTTTAAGCTGTCCAAGGCATTAGTTCCTAGCCTCTATAGTATGATATGCAACGTTCTCCAAATCAGTATTGAGGATTGTACCGGCTGGCTACAATTTGATATGGTATGACCGATACATACCATATCAAGCCAAGGTATACCTATGATAAAGAATCGGGAGAAGAGGAGGGATAAAGAAGACCCTAACCTTGATCTTAGAAGGAGAACCACGGGGAGAGAGAAGACAGAGGGAAAGGAGAGGAGAAGGAGATGGGGGAGGCATAATGGTTTGAAGGAACAAAGGGATTGGCTAAGGTTCAAAGGAGGGGCAAGGAGATTGAAGTGGGAGATAATGGGTTTGTTATCATGAGCCAAATCGTTTCTATTGGCCAAACCATCTCAATTCCTGGCTGGTTTGGTTCAGTATGCCCTGAAGTGCCTAGTGCGGGATGATGCAACATAACCTGACGATATGGTGCAGTACAACCTAGTATTGAATCCTTGGTCGAAGGCCATCAATATTTATATCATCATAAAAACAATTGGATTTAATTTCATCTTGATTAGACAAGAGAAACATCTCTACAAGAATTGGTGCAACACGTTGGTTAAATTATGTCCCTGAGCATTTGGCAGCTAGATCTCAAATATTTTTTCCTATAATATATGCTTTACATCCCAAGAATTACTAGATATTTGCTTTGAATTATTTTAGCATAAGTAACTGCAAATCATTTATCAGAAAAAGGAATTAGAGAAATTTATCTCTGTAAAGGAGGACAGGCCTTCGTGTATTAATAAGGCTTCTCCATTATGATTTGGGTTTCACACGTTGGAAACACGGAAACAGCCTCTTTGCATGTGGGAAAGGTTGCATACATTTGACACTTCCTAGATCCTGTAGTGGCGGGAGCATCATGCACTAGGATGCCTATTTTAGACATTTGTCTTTGCAAAAGAAGTATTATTTTGGATTTTGCAACGCATAAATGCTTGTTCTAGGTTTTTGGAAATTTTGACATCCAACTTATAAACACTACATCATCATGTTCTTTGATGGCAAAATGCTGTAGTCATGTAGCATGCAGATCAAATGTTTCTTTCAGTTAACTTGTTCAGATAGTATACTGTTGACATGTTCAGTGTTCCTGTTTATGGGTGCCATTTTGAGTTGGCAAGTTTGTCCTGTTTATGGAGGACTACAAAGGGAAGTAAATGTAGATATACTCTCTCTCTCTCTCTCTCTATCTATCTATCTATATAT
>KE505294.1:28203-38320 GCA_000441515.1 Elaeis oleifera | reverse complement strand
GGGTATAGAATGGACGGGTATGGGTTAGATGGGCTTGGGCCAATCCTAACTTGCCAGTAGGTCAAAATTAGATGGGCTTGGGCCAAGCAAAACAGGTCAGCGGGTTGTCTATGTGTAAGGTTTAGGTCAGGCCCTATTGGCTTTGATATATGATCCTGACCCTTCCATCCAATCCAATGGATTGCCAGCCCAAATCACCCTTGTTTTCTAATCTAAGTATTCTGATCTGAAACATTTCTTATTTCTTGACAGTTTAACAGGTGCTGATATCGATTTCATTGAGGGGATTGGACCTCCAATTTAGAGAAGAAAAAACTCTAGGAAGTTTCATTCATGCTTTGGCCTGTAGCTCTATTACAATATACCGACTCCTAAGAACCCTTACTGACTCCTGATGAAATTAGTGAATTGACTCTTATGCAAAATAAATAAATAAATAAATAAATGAAAGAAATCTAAGGACAGAACAGCAAATATAGACATTCCAGAAAAGAACAAATAAGGCACCAAAAAGGTTCACAAAAAAGGAATTGGACTGTATCACAATTCTTAAGAAACCTGACTAAAGCTTTTTAAAAAAAAAAAGAATAAATCAAGATTTAACATGATCATAGGGCTTGGTCTATGGAGCAAAAGATATGGAATCAATGGGCCATCTCCTGTGACAGGTGTGACAAATTTATCATGATGGTTAAAATCTATAACCATCCAGAGTACTGGAGAAGTAAAAGTAAAGTAACACTCAGATGGTCTAGATTTAATCATAAAAGGTGACTGACAACCACAGAATTAAATTAGAATTTAGGAAGGTTTAGGAGCATTACTTTGGCCTTATAAGTGAGCACTTGGCATAGCTTAGATAAGGAATAGATCATGATATTTAGAGATCTTATAAGGTTGAGCTTATGTACCAACGACAATGGGTCTGTGCCAAACCTGACGCAACCCTCTAGCAAGTTAGAGATGCCTAACCCAAACCGACTTGCAGCGAATCCACTGACCTGTTTAATTGGTCCAGGCACATCTCACTTTGGACTTTTCATCACATAGGGAGGACTTTTTAAAAAAAAAAAAACAATGGCCCACGGTATGCCATACCAGTCTGTACTGACACGTATCATACCAGCACTGATCTGGTATGTGATACGGGGAAGCATACCAAGTATCGATATGCTGAACTGACCCCATAGCAGGCACACGACACTGTACCAATATGGTAATAGAGGTACAGGGTCTGGTTCCGAGCTTGCAGACCATGATTTAGGCTGTCTACAAATTATCTCAAAACCTATTTGCTCTGACAAATAATTAAAACCCATGTTGCAACAAAAACTAAACACATCTATTCTACTATTAAAAGGAAACACCAGCACCATGTAAATTTATAATTCATTATTCAAAAGTCCAAATATAAATTTTGGAAGGCCTAATTTGGGAACATAACAGGCAGTTGAAGAGCAGCAACATCACCATGAAAGAGACACAGAGGAAAACTAAGAATGGGAGAATGGAAATCTTAAAAGATGAAGAAAGGCCATGTGTCTTAGAAATAAAATGGTGCACATATATATGATACCAAAAAGGCGCAGTAGATGTTCAGCGCCATAGATAGTCGAAGGAGAGATATTATCACGAATTGCTTCTTGATATTGTTGACGCTCCTTTTTATACAAAAGCATAGCCGGCAATGCCTTGTCAAAGTAACAGCGTAACCCCTTTAGTATCTCACCAACTGATTCAGCAATCCTACAAACATTTTAAATTCATTATATTAAAACTAATATAAATCACAATATATATGCTAATAAAAAGCTAACATATTATCATCTCTAATAACTGGTGGATAATAACTTCTGCAAGAAAATATAATAAACATTATAAATTATGGAACATGGATGGCATAAAGGAAAATCCACATGGAACACTTTGAATGGTTTCACAGGACAAAATGTTTGCACAACATCAACAGGCTTGCAAGAGACATGACAAAAATTAGAACAAGAAAGAAATTTCATATCATGAATTTCCAATAAATATTCGAAAGGTATCTTCTGAGCTTCATGAAAAAATTCAATGAAATGAAGTTTTAGGCTTTACTGACAGTCAAGTATAATGGCTTAAGACAAGCTCCCACAAGAGTCAGAATGAAGCAAGCCTCATCAATTCTCAACAAGCCAACCAACCAATGGAAATTCTAAATGGTGATGAAAGAGGAATGTGCATACCAATAATGCCATAGGAGAATCTATTAGTAATTATGCCAGATGAGTATTGCTACTGATCCCTAAGTTTCCCAATCAGTTCTCTGTCCCATATGGCAGTTGAGATCAGTGCAATACTGGAATACATGGGGTAGGTCAGCATCACAGAGCCGCTGAACCAATCACCGGGTGTCACACTGGAATGGGACAAGATGTGGGAGATAAACTGGTTGCACTTTAGTATTTTCATCAGGAAGCATTAGCCAACACCCAAAATAATAATTATCACTTGCCAACTGAAATTCACAAGGAAAACCTCATTCTAAGATACAAGGCATCAGAAATCTTGGATATGCCACCAGATAATCAAACATGAAAACTTGGATGTAACAGAGATCTTACCAATTAGACAGAAAGTAATTCTCAAAGAAAGGTAAAAATGCAATCCTGCAAGAAGGACCATGACTCCACATAGGAAGATACAAAAGAAATGCAAGGAGGACATATTACAGTTGAATATATATGATATTAAGAGTTATAATGCCCTATACTTACATGCCATCCTTCTTCGTCCGGTAATCAAGGTACTTCTTTAGGATATCATCCACATTTGGGGAACGAGGAAGCTTGACAAGCTGACAATTCGACATTCTCAGGTTAGATGCTTCTTATGATAGAAGAAGAACATATGTTAAAAGGCAAAAATTTGAAAACTTGAATTAAACAAGTGAAACATAAAAAGATCAGAATAGTGGAAGAAAACAAATTAGAATCAGACAAATAGAACATGGAAGTACAAAGCTAACAAGCACATAATCATCTAAATGTAAAAAACTCAGGAAAATAATATAGGATATTGAGTAATGATCAAGAAGATGATAAGTAAAAAGTCAATACAATGCAGAAAAACAAACAAACATCTTGAGAATTCATATTGTTGAAGTGCAATCGGCATGAAAAATCTGTTTATCTTAAAATAAGACATATCATCTTATAACTTATAAATGACCTCAGACTAACCATTAGAGGAAACTATGCAATATTTGCATCTCATCTCAGTCCCTGAACAGTCACGCAGAGAGATCCAGACCATAAGATCTTCACTTTTCTCTGCTATCAGATTAGAGCTACAACAAAGGTTATATGGCCGGTTCCTTCAAATCTTTGCTGGCTTTCTGCATCAGCCACATATATGACCAAGCAACCACATCACATAACAGCCACTGGAAATGTACCCAAGAAGCTTACCCATATGACAAGCACCCTGCTCATATTATGATATAAATTATCACATAGAATGACGTCACATATAAAACTGGCCACTGAGATTTGCTTTCAATTTTGGAGTGCACATGTTTTGTCCATTGGCCAAAATGTACCGGCCAAAATTACTGATAACATGAATCCAAACTTGAAAAGCATACAAGTTCTTGTAAAATGAAAACTGAAAAGATCAGTGAATCATGACAAATATTACAAAATGAAGGCAACAACATTGAGACGTACAATTCAAACGATGCCAAATAAAATACTGATTACCATAAAAGCAACTGGATTATTGCAATTATAAAATGGAAAACCAAATAAGCTATAAAATCTATATAATAATTTTTCCTGGCAGGTGTTGCTATTTTGCAGATGTGGTAAGCTAATAAACAATGTATAGACATTGATTTGCTTCCACATGCTTTTTTCCTTTTAAGTAAACTATCAATTAGAAAGATTGCTACCATAGTTTTACGAAAACCAATGGCAGATGTGAGAATGAATATTAAAATCAAGAGAAGAAAGAAATAAATTGAAATTGAAACCTAAAATCACCCTTCAAAATCAGATTTATACTAGCGCAGTTCTTATTCTGAGCACTACCTCAAGAACAATATACAATTACCTATGGCTGACCATGGGCTAGGCCTCTAAATAGGTATCCAATTACTTGTAGATTCTTTCTCCTCCTAAATGATGAAGGTCCTTTATTGTCCTATTTGAGGTTGATGGTGTATTCCCTTGTCAAGAAAGAGTGGTGAACAGGTCATAGTGACTGAAGGGCAGGTGCTACCCCTCCGATATAGTCTTCCCCAAGATGGCAGAATTAGCTTTTGAGAGGATGAAACAGAATTACTTTAGGTTTGCTGTAGTTTCCTAGTTACATAGGAGTTGTGCCAACAAAATGGAAGTGGATCCATCTAATAGCTGGAACAGGTACATGGATGTCAGATTGCAGCTCCCTCTCCTGACTTTCAGATTTAAGGGGACAATGAGAACCTCAGCTTCTGATCCATAGGACTACATGGAAATCTGCATGTTAACATTATACATCTACGGGTCATTCTTCTGGGTGAAAAACTGAGAAGACCACAATGTGGCAGATTATTAACACAAAACAGATGAGCCCAAACACATTTTAAGCAATAGAAGATTGATCCGCCTGCTTTCTTCACTTCTCTCTTTCTCCCTTTGCATTTTCTTCCCGTCACATGGGAAGCAAACAACCAGAAGAAACATGAAGCTGAATGCAGTGGCAGTATTACCTCAAAAACCTCCCTTAATCCTAAATTACGATGTTAAAAACTAAAAACATTTAAGAAGCCATTGAAAACACCAAACAACAGAAACAAAACCAAGAAAAGAACAGCATCCAAATGAGTTATTAGGATGTAGTACCATCCCAAATTCAGGATGGCCCATCCAACACAGTCCTTGACTGGTATCAGGTTTGGGACCGAGATTTAAAACCTTGTATGCTTGTGTCCTTACAGAATTAGGACTGTACGTGTGGTAGAACAGCATCATGTTTGTATAAGTTTTTCTTCTTTTTCATGATACATCATAGATTTCAGTACATATTAAGACTTGCAACTTCACATCATTTAGTCCTATGTTTTCATGTATATAAAGGGGATATTGATGCAACTCCACACTTGCGCATGGGCCTACCACTTCCGGGTGCTACAACATCAAAGTAATAAATATATAGAACTTTACATAATTCATTTCTTCAAAAAGGTCAAGTGATTAATGATTCTTTACGAACAATCTGCATGTACTGATGAGAAATCAAGCTCACACATGCCAATTTATATATTGTAAGTTCTCATTAATCAAAATTAAGTGATGATGGGAAGTTCGATGACATCCTCGATTTTAAAAGATATAATAAAAGAGTGCCCCAATGCACAAGCCTTCAACCACTATGGGGCGGGGTCTAGGGAGGGTCAAATATACACAGCCTTATGCCCCGCACGTGGAGAGACTATTTTCATATTTCAAACCTGTGACACCTGGGTTAAAATGAAGCAACCTAACCATAGTGCGAAAGACTGCCCTTTGATTTTAGAAGATATGATACATTTCAGCATTTTTTCCACTTTTTTTGAGAGTGATGGTGGGAAACTTACCCAAGGTAAATTACCAGGGCTCAGATACTTGGAGATGCACCATCCAAGAGTCAAACACAACCTCCTCCGAGGAGAGCACCCAATTCAGTACATTTCAATTTTTTCATCCTGGGTTTCTTTCAATAAAATATCTGATTCCAATTTTTTCATTGAATGGCTGCCATCTTCAATGCCCAGCCTTTTCCTCATCAAAAAATTTATATGACCATCAACTAATTGACCCATCGTAATTCTTTCATCATATATAGAGTTTGACCTAATACAAGACAGCAAGAGGCATTGATAGCAAGACCAAACAGACAAGCATCTCATTTTATCTCTTTGCAATATAAAGCTCTGCCAATGATGCTCATCAATAAATAAATGTTCTATAATGGTAAAACAGGCAAACATTAAGACAATTGTGGCAACTTACATAAATAGACTCCACATTTCCCTAACAGTATTATAAGAACAAGCAATGGACATGGCAAATATTATTACCTTACCCAGTTGAGTTACAAATTCCCAATCATCAACCAGCTGTTTCTTAAGAGTCAAAGGAAATTGTAATATCACAAGCTTTTCTGCTGATTTTGTGTCTTTCTCCTATCAATGGTCAAACAATGCAAATTATCACAATAATGGCGCAAATACAGATCATCACTATTAGTAAATGCACTATTCAAGACCTTTCAGATATTAATCTTGTTCTTAGAGGAAGATTAGTATCGTACTAAGCTAGTTGAGAATCCAGAAAACTTACATACATCAAGCAAGATACAAAATAATTTAAGAGCGTATCAAAGCTTGAGAGTACTATAAATATTATATTAATGTATAAGAGGTCCTATACTAGGATCATGATGCCCAAAACTTTTAAACATGCTTAACAAGGTTCACTAAACTGGTACCAGAGAGCATACCTATTGGCGACTAGTTTGGCACGGTACAAGTTCGTACCATGCAGTTCTAGGGCATACTCAACACTGAGAACCAAAGAGGGAGGGAAGAGGGAGAAGAGAGCAAGAGAGGGGGAGGGGGGACAAATAGTTCTCTGCGTCATCATCAAGAGGTGAGAGAGGGAGGAAGGGAGAGAGGGGGAGGGAGGGGAGCGCTCGAATAACCCTCATCATCATCAAGGGAGAAGGGAGACAAAGGAGAGAGGGGAGAGCAAGACTTACCTGACCGGCCAACGACGACGAAGGACGGGATAAGAGTTTTGAAGGGAGAGGGACAAACGAAATGAACAACGAATGGAAGGGATGATTGATCGGGATGACCATTTGGGCAAGCGACACAAGCAATCGAGCTTCAAAGCTCCACTCAAAGGCGGAATGGGTGTGTGGGGAGGGAGGGAGGAAGGGAGAGATAGATAGATATATACATGGAGAGAAAGAGAGAGAGAGAGAGAGAGAGAGGTCTTCAGAGGGCATTGGGGTGGTTGTTTTTTTCCTAGGCGGAGGGGAGCTTTTAATGGATGTGAGAGTTTGAGTAACATTGCCAATAATAAACACATGTGACTGTCTAATTTAAGTTGTACATGCATCACTAGATATGTTTAAGTTGTTTCAGCTTATAGATGATTGGAAATATCCAGTGCACTAGATTAAAGTAATCAAAGCACACCTCATTACCAAATTGAGCCTTCCGCTTCTTGCCCTTGGACACTGTATTCAAATATAGATGGTAGAACCAATAGCATAAGTATTAAGATGCAAAAGAAAATAATTGAACCAATAATAGAAAATGAAATTCACAATAAACATCTTGAGTTTTGCTACGTATAATCAAAAAAAAAACACAGAAGGAACTAAATCATGTGCTTCATCTCTAATACATGCAGCATAAAGAGCTTTGTTATTGAACAAGGGGCTTAATATGGTTCATTGCAATCACTTAAAAATATTTGATCTGTTACACCTGGGGAATGGGCCAACTACACAGCTTCATTACACAATGTCAAGATGAAAGCCCAAAGGACTGTTTCTCCAGCATTTCCCAACAATAAAATATCTCAATCATATATAAACATCAGAAAAGCAGGCCATTAATTGGATTGCAAAATGTAATAGCGGGAATAAAGGTTTCATGGGTTAACCATGTTATCTTCTAACATAGCCTGAGATAGACATTTGATACTTGTCCCTCAGTTATTTTTTCCATACCATCTAGCGTGCATGAAACATCATTTCTAATAAATGGTCCGATTTTCAAATTCTTACAGTGTTTATGATATTTGCAACCCAATCATGGGAAGGATTCGTTGGCGTGAATAATTTAACTATATGTATCTTGATTGGCAAATGCCCTACTGGGCATTTACTAGTCACTCAGTATCTTCAGGGTTCAAGCAAATTCCCAAAATTATATTTTTCTCACCATATAGCTATAGTGACAAATAGAAAAGTCCAGAATCACCAAGCTAGACCTATGAAAATTTTAAAAAGATAACATTTCATCAATCCGAAGGATTAGCATATATTGCTTTGCTTGAAAAGGCTCACATGAAAACCCGATCTAAAGTTTAAAAATCATAAAAATGTTGACAAAAAAAAAATTTAAAGACAAATGACAGCATCATCGGTAGAAATGGGAATGAAATATCAACTCACCATGGTTCTTCAGATCATCTTTATCTGCTTTTGCATCTGTTAAAACAGAGTTAACACACACATTACACTAGCATACACAAAGCACATCTAATCAGTAGATATAAAGGAGTATTAGGTTGGCTCATGAATGCGATTAAGTAGTAGTATATACAAAAGCACATACAATCAATAAGCTGTCAGCATAAAGTCGACACTCTTTAAATAAGTGCTGTATTCATGGCTAACAAAACTTAAGACATGAGAGCATCTATCCTGATATCTAAACAAAAAGAAGAAAAAGCTGCCACATTACAAACAAGATTTCAGCTCATTCACCACGAAGCAACTGTCAAACATTCCTCTACAACAGAAAAACTACCTACTGATAATGAAAGAAGAAAATATGCGATGTAAATGTTGCATTCCTCCCTGAGGAACGGATTATATGGCAAAAGGCCGAACTGAAAATGATTCCAACATACACGCACACAAACATTCACAAATTTACACACATGTGCCAACCCCCCCCCCCCAAAAAAAAACAACTTGTTATGTTATATGTAAATTATAATGTGTGTTTGCATATATGTATTTACTTGCATTCACAAGCAAATAACAAGCCTCATTTGCTCAAACTTACCTAGATTAAATACTTGTCTTAAGCATGCAGAATAAGAGTACACCAAACGATTCTCTCGAGCCATGCAATCAACTAAAATAGGGTGCTCCAAGTACATAGCCAAGGAATCCTCAATGCAGAGTTCAAACCGACCCATTAAAATATATAAAATACAGGCACATGAGTGGTTGAATAGGGCCTCGATGCAGTCATAGACTGTCCAGCTGCCCCTTAATGGATGCCAAAGGGAAGTCCAAAAGCTTAATAACTTTATTTGTTAGCTTGTTCACCAAGTAACATCATAAACAATACACGGATGAATTTATCTTAAAGAGTAAAGCACTAATCAGTTGCTAGATCAAATCTTAAAATCACAGCATTGTCTCTTGCTAGATTAGTTATAGCAGAGGTAATTATTGACAAAGCCCATGTTAAGGTATCTCCCACATAACTTTTGTTTAATGTCCCATGAATAAGAACAAGGCAATATAGTTTAATTGTTCAATTTCCATTTTAACAAACCAAGATTCTACCAATGATCCAAAACACAGCACGAAAAAGAAAACAACCAAACGTTCTAATGGAACTTAACGGGTAGTTGCCTAAAGGGCATAAGCACGACAAGGCTAGTTACATATAAACTTTTAGAATTAGTAAACAAACCATTGGAGCCTTTTGGCTTATTTTGTGTTGACCGCCCTGACTTCGGAATTTTGTCAGCATTCTGGTTCTTTGCAAGTTCCTGCTGCTTACGGACATTTTCAGGGTTAAATTTCATCAAGCGATCTGTCCCAACCCATTCATCCCAACTGTAGAAAAAAGAATTTAAAAATTGGAACAGTATTTTTCCCATTAAGCAGAGTTTGTTTCCATCACATATCAAACATGTACAAATAGCCAATTCTGGAAATTATATTGATGTATTGTTCTAAATTGGCTTGAAATTACCAATGCATCCTGAGCCAAGCATGCTAAAAAAGATGCTCACACGTATCTCATTTGTCAGTAGAATACAAAGCAGTAGCTATGAATCAACAATTAAAGAGGCAAGGCAGCTGGATGACCAATCATGTCACTACTAAAATATTCAATAGAAGGCTATCTTTGCCAATCAAATCATGAATGCAAACCAGCAAAATATGGATGACTTTGTTATTTCAGAGTTTTAGTATCACTTGTCAGAAATAGGATGACTTGTTACAATTTCACATTGAACACATAATCCTGTAGAAGGTTGAAGCCAGTGAATGTAGTACACACACACACACACACACACAGAGAGAGAGAGAGAGAGAGAGAGAGAGAGAGAAGAGAGAGAGAGAGATA
>KE505294.1:17699-28157 GCA_000441515.1 Elaeis oleifera | reverse complement strand
AGAGAGAGAAGAGAGAGAGAGAGATCAAGATATAAAAGGCTAACCTTCTCCAAATCCAACCAAAATAGATCCATTGCCACCTTAAAATTCAATCAATTTTTTTTTACTAACAAGATTAACCAATCACACTTTCCAACATATCACACTCACTGCCACCACATAATATGGATATGCATGATTTTTTCCTAGAATATCTTAATATAAAAAAGATTATGCATCCACTGCTTTAATAGCATATCCAACATATATTTAGAAATACAACATTGATTACATACCCAGATTAAATTCATCCACGTGTGCATTACCCTTATTAGGATGCAGTTATCGATTCAAAATAAATCTAGTAATCCAGAAATCTATGTATGCCAACACATGCAGAAGCAAATAAATACATGAACAAACTCAGTCCAATAAGGACTTCACGACACTTTATTATTCCATCTAACCAACCTTCTTATAATTCTGTAATACATCAGGCACCTGTTCAGTGATACCCTAGAAATCCATTATCTACCTTGGATACCTTTAGAAATTCACTAACCCAAGATACATATTAAATTTGATAACAGAATTTTGATGCATAATAAAAAGATAGAGAAATGATTATGCAAGTATCCAGTCCATAACCACTCCATTTGCACCAATGCTAACCATTATCATACCAATATATGCCAAAAGTATGCACAAGGGCACTATCAACAATCTATGTGGCAAAGTCAAATGTTTTCAGTTATCAAACATGACATTCTCTGCCATGCATTTATACCAACTACAGCCCATATTTCTCAAGCTAAAAGTTGTATTTATTATTTGCCAAAGCAAGCTGTCCTCTAAGTAAATAGCTCTGTCATATTCAATGTCTTAGAAATTTTTTTAAAAAAGGAAAAAGCACCAGCTTTACCAATTCTAATCACAAGCCTGACTACCACTTCATTTCATAAAAGAACCAACATAAACAAAAGCATACAACTTATGGCAACATCTACATGGCTTAAGGTAAGACTTACCTAGGTCTGTGGTTCGCAATAATCTTCATATAAAATTCCATCTCGCAGGACCTGACTTTTTAAGACCTATGAAGGGGGAAAAAAGATGGCAATACCTCAATCTTTACATGATCATTACCACCAAGAGGACCTCATCATTTTAAAGGGTTAATTATTTCTTCCACCATACCATGTTTATTATACCATCCAAAAAAAGCATCCAAGAAAGAATCATAGAACGAATGATTAATTTGCCAACCCATTGTGTGCCAACATCATTGTATATTCTAAAGCCACCTATCAAGGTGATGTATGGGAAGAAATTGTAACCATATGGTGACAGCCCACAAATCCTCACTCACCAAGCATTCCTATTTAGGGTTGTTTCCCACAAGATCTACAATCTTGGTACCAAATACCATATCGATACCTTACCGGTATAATATGGTATAGTATGCATCCCGTACCAAATAGCTCTCTAATCATTTTCTCAATTTTGTTGTGGTACACCCCGATACAGGTCTGTATGCTTCGACACAGATCAGTACACAACTAATTACACCTCAATACAGGACGGTACAACTTAATACAGGGCCATATGGGACTTGTACCAACTCGAAGTTGAGTTCATACCAATTTTCTCCCGGTACAGTACAGGGTGTAGGACAGTGCAGAGCAATACGGCAGTCCATTGTTCCAATGTTATCTCAAGCTTTCCCTATTTTTTCTCACAAAAATCAAACCATGCTACCTTAGATCTTCCCTTCCTCTTCCTATATCCACAAAATCAACATCCTTCCTCAAATTTTTCTCCAGGTTGTCGAAGTAGCATTGATCACAAGCTACCCCACAAGCACCTCTCCAATTCATTGCACCAACTTTTGAACGAAAGGTTGCATTGCATAGCATTGACGGGATTGCTACAATACAAGCCAAAATTATGGGATATAGCCTGAAAATTGTTATCCTAATTCCTTTCAATTCAGCTAAAACAATCCAAACAACCCTCTTCTACCCAACTCAATTTTCTTCAGTCCTTCTTTTTTCATCTAGAAGAATGATTAAGTCATGGAATAAAGCCAAGTTCATTTAAAAGTAGATTCAAGATGATCTGAAGAGCTAAAATAATTCTTCATCGAATACTTGATTTTTTTTTTGGAAGTAAACAAACAAAAGAAACTGATAGTTTGCATCTAATTCATTCCTATGGATGACTAAATACACAATTATAGATAGGACTCTTACCAAATCTTTCCCTTGAGAGCTTCCCCAACTTTGCACCCAGGTCCATTCCCGCACCAGCAACATTCAAGTAAATATGGAATAAGCAAAGGTTTGCTATTTTTTTTCTCAATTTCAAAATGGTGGAAACTCTGCCAAATATTCCTTTGCAGTTGACTCCACCGAATATTGAGGTTGAGATGATGCTTTGGATTTTCAAACATTGGTTTAAACCTCAATATGCTTCATCTATACTCCACTTGTATGATTATCTATTTCTTCAACCGTATGAAGAAGCAGTTCCTATCTATTAGTAAATTAAACATAAAACACATTTGCACGTGAAATACCATAAAAAATGCAGAGGCTTGTGTACTAACGTAAAGGCCCCACAGCTAACGGAGGCATCTTCAAGGCCCGTTCTTAATGGAAGATAAACAAGTTATGGCTTTCCATTGAATATAGATTCTACAATTTATTCTTTCAGTCAATGAGCATTTGATGACATAGAAGGTCCCACATATGCATCAGCCTGTATCATGTTACGAAACATCATTCCTTGAAAATCTTACATGACAGATGCAAAAAAGCTGTACTGCATAGATGATCATAAATCTTTATCAAGCATGAAGGAATAAAGCAGAGTCATTTAATTACAGATTTAAAAGTATTGGAACCTCCAGCACTATGTTAAATTTCTCGACAAAGAAATAAGAATCTAAAATATATCTAGAGGAATAAACATCAGTAAGCACATAAAGAAAATACTTAGAGCAGTCGCATCCAGATCACACTTACTTCTTGCTCCAACCCTGCAAAATGAAAGGCAGAGGTTACCAATTGTGGAATATCTATACATATTTGGCTGACACTAAATCATAGGGCCAAGAACAAGAGCAAGAATTGATAACCATTCAAGGGGGAACCCAACTGAGAGGTCTGAAAATAGACATGGGATCAGATACCAAACTGCACTAAACGTAAATACAATAACTTACAAGATAATGGACGAAATATCTCCATTCAGTCTTTCGCAGCTCAGCTTTTGAACCTTGACAAAGACAAGATGAAGTTTCAAAAAAAAGTTCTAACTTCTAAGGCCAAGAAAGGGTGCAGGAGAGCTACCATGCTAGAAAAAGCCCTAGCTGCAACAGACAGTGTATAGAGAAAGAATATTAATGTTTGCTAAGCCTTACAGACAATGTTCCCCCCAACATCAATAACCTAAGTTGCAGCTTTAATAAGCATGTTTGAATATCTCATCGACTGGCATACAACTGTTATCTGATAAGAAGCAGCGGCTCTTTGGCAGGGATCTAAGTCTACCCAGTCTGATGACTAATAAAGCATACAAAACAGTTGATTAAACCTAGTGTCCATTAAAGGTATATTAATAGTACCCCAGATCTCGTATTACAAAATCCTCTAAAAGGGATCAAAGTGCGAAGAAGGAAAAGGAAAGAATAGAAGAATAAAACAATCAGCGTTTGTTTAGCAGTTTATGTCTTATATATTATGCCTTATATGCGGCATTGTCACCACTCTCTATGTACATATGTATATATCTTTAGGCCTTTACCCTAATTTGACATGACATACATATACAACTTCACTTGTCTCCCTAATTCTCGAGTCAGACATCCATACTTCAATATCAATTTGAGCATCTTAAAAAGCAAAGTTCATTCCTACTCCACCATCCCCTGAAAAGAGAACTAGACCCACTAAATTTACTCTCGCCTAAACATAAATATAATCAGGAAAATTATGTCATTTTAGTGTCAAATTGTAGAGATGGCTAAACAAAAAAATGATGTAAATCTTTTATACAGTTCATTATCTTAATAACAAAACACCGGAAATGTTCCAAAGTAGTTGTCAAAAATCTTGAGAAAAATTTTTCCCCAAGTCCACAAAAGGTACATCCAGGGCAGATTACAATTATTTTTCAGAGCAGTGAGAGGATACAATTATGTACAAGAAGCAAACTTTACTAACAGACTAATCTTCCCGCATCTGTGCCGCATATAATAGCAAAAGCATAAACAGAAAGGAAAAAGAAAAAAAGAATCACCACCAGATAGTGACAAGAAGTCAAGAAAGAAGAAATCTAGGTACAAATTTCACAGCAGATTGCAACTACGGTCAAGGAGTGAACTTAAGACCTCTGACGACAACGAACAAATAATTCTTTCCACCATTTTGCCGCATGATAAAAGCGAACCCGTAAAAGATCACCACAAGAAGTCAAGAAAGATGATATCTTGAAACCATAAAAAATGACTTGCAAAGGCGATAAATTAAAAAATAAAGTCAAGAACCAAGAAACACCGAAACAAAAGTTCCCACAAACGAGCGATAAAAGTATCGAGAAATAAGAAATCTTGAAACCCTAAACCCTAACCTTGGCTTCGTAGATGCGAGGGCCGTGGTAAGCGAGGACCTTCTCTCCGTCAGAGAAGGAGTCGACGGCGGGGAGTCGGAGGCGGAGGGTCGGCGTTCGCCCCTCCACCCCTTCCATCGTACTATCGTCCTTGTTCCCTCCCCCGTGTTGGAACTCCCCATCGCCCACCTCGCTTCCCACCGTCCGCTCCGCCGCTGCCCGAATAGAAAGGACCAACGTCTTACATCGCCCTCTCCGTCTCGCTCTGCCTCACTAACACACACGGGACTGGATGGGGGTGGCTTCTAATAAAAATTCTTTGATCGTGTGCGAGTCTGCTGCACGGCATAACCGGGACGAAAATTATATGGGCGGGCACCGCACAAGAAAATATGGGCACGTTCCAATTTTGCCGCATTTTTTTTGGTATCTCCCGCTCAAAAATCAAAAACATCTTTTGTAACAAAATTATCGATTAATTAAAAATAAGAAAATAAATTATATATGGCACCTCCGTTCTTTCTCATTTTCATAATATTTTTTTAATTGATACATATCGATGATATGCATTAAGCAAATTATCATCTAATAAGTCAGTATATATATTTAAATAAATTAGTGCATAATTTTCAAAATATAACATTCACCAATGGTACACAATCAAATGACATGATTAACAATTAATTATTTAACAATCTAATATATACTTTCAAATAATTAATATATAATTTTAAATATTATGTTTATTACTATATACTATATAGTCAAATGATATATATTTATTATTTTTTGATATATATTACAAACTTATTTAATATATTTATCATAATAATCTAATATATATGGTTAAATAAATCGATATATAATTTTTAAAATATATTTTTTACTAATATATACTACATGGCTGAATAATAAATACTAAGCAAATTAACTTAGTTAACTTATATAGCAAGATAGTACATAATTTTGAATAAATTGATATACAATTAATTTTAAAATTTGATATTCATCGATACTAATATTGAGTGCACAATATCTTACATTTATAATATAAAAAATTATATATATATCATCTTTTAAATTTTATAAATTTTTAGGTGCAAAAATTTTGAAAAAAAAAATGAAGAAGAAAGAGACTTAAAAAGGAAATAAATATCTTATAAATAAGAGAGATGGCTTGATAATAAAAGAATGTACAGAGGGACTTGAAGAGGAAGAAATAGATGCCGTATATGATTTTTTTCTCTTTTTATTTTTTTAAAATCATGAGACCCACGACTCAGCTAATACAAGAAGTCTCTGACTTCTATATTAAAATGGGCATTAGAGAAAAACATGATAAATAAAAGTCTGCCTCATATTTCCTGCCCACCCATATGATTTTTGTTTATACATATGTATATATATAACTGGCTCTGTGTAACGCCATTTGGACAGTTGGAATGTATCGGTTTGGGTTGGCACCAGACCAAATCGATCCGAATCAACCGTGTCTGGAGAAGTCAAGTGGGTCCTGTCCAAATGTGAGAATTTAGATTGGGTTAGGTGCACAGTTGCTTTTCTATGACCAGTCCTCCAAGCCTGGGCCAATGGCTATTTATCTGAAATAGCGGGACGGCTAGCGAGGAAAAAATCATCAAAGTTTGCCAACTCTACCCGGTGCAAGTGAGAAAATCATGGACTCAAACCCAGCCCACCTGACTTGGGCTTTGGACTCGGGCCTCTCGAGTCCCCCTCCCTTTTCATATGTGCACTTTTCAGTCCACGAATCCAGCAAGAATTCAACTCAAATCTCTACTGAATTACCAAAACATATACTCTAATTGGTGAGACATCCCTCTCTGCATATCTCTTTCCTTTTGTTGTGGTTTTTCCTCTCTGATCTAACATTAATGTAGTTTTTCATGTGTAGGGAAAGAGACCACCCACATTGGGCAAAAGAATTTTGGATTTTAGATTCTGGCTTCTAGCTAGAGGCTTGATAGAGGTAAAATCTAACCTTATTACCTTCAAATTGATAAGATATTATAATTTGATAGTAGATTTGACAAAAATCCATGTCTAAGTTTATGTTCCCAGTTATCTCGATGGAGTTTCTAGCAATAGCCTACATCTTTAAAAGCTTCGTGCCCTAAAGGTACTGAGAAAATTAGCATTTATTATTTTCAGTGATGAATTTTGTTAATTATGGATCAATTTTACAATAAAGAAAGTCTAATGGATTTGGTCAAAAGTAACTATGAATTGGCTTTCCTATTCATTGAAAATATTTGTTACTAAGCTTCGTCATTTTGAAGTTTTATTTGTTAATTATGAATATTTATATCTTGCATGAAATTTTGGGAGTTGATTGGATTAAATGAATAATGTGAGTTCTGATAGAATACTTGGACATTTAAAGGTTCCTGGGACTGTGTTTTGATGTATAGATTGTTTATTTTTGTTTGGTGCTATAGAAGATATTGTTTCTGGGCAGAAGGACCGTCTTCCTCGGCCTCGCATGTTTGCGGAACAGAATAATTTTAATTTAACTAGGATATTTTTAACTGTAGATTTTGCTAGGGTGCTCTGGAAAATATTTATTTTTTATAATTTATTATTTTTAACTGTCAAATTAAATATAAATTAATTAGATATCAATCAATTAAAATATCCATATACATGAATTATACAGTAAATATTTTAAAAATTAAATTTTCTGTATAATAATTAATTAATTTTTTTTAAAATTTCATTGTGTGCTATGAAGATGGATAACCATAGGTGAGACGAAGGAGCCGGGGCAAAAGAATCTTGGATACACACAGGGTGGGGACCGCAAAAACCGCCAATGCCAGGGTTGGGGAAATCTTGGGTGTTGGTAGGGTGAAGAGCCGCATAAATTATCGATGTCGAAGGATGGGAGAATTGCGGATGCGCAAGATGGGGGGTGCACAAAAGTCACATAAATATTGGAGAGAAGGTCTCGCGGGGGGAGAGGGGCAGCGGTGCAACAGCCACCGGCACAAGATGTAGACATAGGCTGAAGGGTGTTGTCTGAGATGAGGGGTAGGTTAGAGGGGGGAAGAAACCATTGGGCGAAGGGAGGGAGGGGGGCATAGAAGCCATCGATGGAGGAGCCATGGGTGCTTGGGAAGGATCTGGAGCATGAAAAAAATATATATATTATTATTATTATTATATAATATTTAAAATATTTTTATAATAAAATATTATAAAAATTGTTGATGTGCTGTTGGCACGGAGCATTCGTTGGTAAAAGATTTGTGCCACCGCCAGCACCGTTCGTGCTGGAATCTTGTGCTATCATGCTCAATACAATACAGTACATTATTATTAATGATCAACGTGACCCAAAATTAAAACTTCAACATGTGCTGTTGCTAAATATCTTTTCTGTATACATATAAATTGGTTCAAAAATAAGAATATCATGATATCTAAACTCTTAATTAGGTATCTTTGTATATATTCAAAGTTATAGACTATTGCCATGTTTGGAGCAAATATTAGAATTATTGGAAATCTTTGCTGGAAACTCTATATTTCTAAAAGTGCTTGAAGTATTTCTGATAAACCATGCATGCATGTCAAATATTTGAAACTCTTTGATACTCATATATAATTAATGACTTCTTACAATGTTTCAACTTTTAAGAAATAGGATTCCTTATTGTCAGTAAATAGTTAGATTTTGTGTTCTAGCTTTGAACTCCAGTCTAGCCATATTTTGGGATCGACTATTGACTATTGAGTTTATAAATTGATACTTTAATCATTCTAGAACTTGATCATTGTGAACGTACCATGCAATTAAGGGTTAAATGTATTAACTTAGACCTACTCTACCAGAGTTAAATACGGTATTTTTAACCTACTTCATAGGATTTAAATGCAATAGCTTGTAGTCGTGCCTTGATATTTGAACTTGCAGTTATTTGGGATGGGCGTGTGGCCAATTCAGAAGTTTAGAAATCTAGTTAGTTCTAGAAATTTTATCCTCTTTATCATTGGTTAGATGTTAGAATGGTTGGTATATTGTTCGATGGTTGTTGTCTTGCATGATCATGAGCCAAGTCCTATACACGGACGGCAGGTTGCCATATACTGTTGGCACGTGTCTTTGGATCTGTGGCATTTATGATGGCTGAAAATTGCTCTATATCGTCAGACAAACTTAGGACTATTATATTTGTAGGTAATTGTGCTTAGAACTTTCAAATTCTGAATAACTTAAATTAGTACAAATTTTGTAAAGTTCATAACTATATAACCAATATTCATGATAAAAGAGATTTTTGGTTTATGCTTTTTTTTTCCCCTGATATTATCAATAAGAGGGGCTAATTCCTTCCTCCCCACCCTTAGAAGGCTAACTTTAATGGGACTCAAACCTCCGCCACATTGCCTATGTGGCAAAAGATGATACCATCCCAGCAAACACTCAGGTCGTGATAATATATTCTATGTCCGACTTTTCTTCCCATTCTCATGTACATTAAAGTTGAACCTTTAGATTTGAAATATGCCCAGAAAATGAAAAATTTTATATAAAATATTCTAACACAACTATTCATGGATTACACCCATCAATATCCATTAGATAGTCACCACATCGAATGCAGAATACGGAAGGAGTTGGTCATATTCTAATCAGTTACAACTTATCACCTTGTTTAACAGAACTCACCATATTACAATATTATATAATCATATCATCATCAAAACATAACAATGCCGAAAACCCGTTGATAGAGAAACACGAATACATAGGCCTCTACTTTGAACTGGTGGAAAGGCAAAGAAAGGCAATCCAAAGGAAACGTTGCATCAGGACCGTTCCTTTTTGAAGCCTTGGCTTATTGGAGGATCATGGGTCAAGCTTGCTGCCGGCCACATCTACCACAAAACGGTACCTGACATCATTGCGCTCCAATCTCTCCATAGCCTCATTAATTTGCTCCATCTTCACCATCTCAATCATCGAAGTCAAGCCCTTCTTCTCGCAAAACTCCAACATCTCCAGTGTCTCATCCATGCTCCCTATGAAGCTCCCAGTTATTGTTTTCCTCCCTACAGAAAATAATAAAAAAAAATGATCATATCCATGTATTCACATGACATAGCGACCATCATCATCTTAGACATTCTACATGCTTATGGATGACATATTAGAGAGTGATGTGTGGATTCAGCAGAGACCATATTGCTCAGCATTCTCCACAAATCCATGACACTGTAACCAACTTTTCTTATGTGGAGTGGATAGGTCCAAAATCTTGGGCGACTTAGCTTCTTATTCTTTGGTTCTTTTCTTGTTTGGGAACTAAAGAAGGTTGTTAGGTATGAACAGCTAGTGGCGTTACACAAATGCTACCAACTGAAATTACATTTGGTTGAATGTCCTTGACATGATAAAATTGTCTATTCACTTGTACGGTGTGAAAAGTACAGCAGCTGTTCTCGGAATCAATGTATGTAAGTCACTACCGGAGTTGCACCAACCTGTCCCTGGCCCAACTTTGTATTGATTTCAGTCATTTGGACTGATCTCAATCGCTGTTCCACATTAAAGCACCAAGGGCCTAGCCCATATTTTGTTATTATTATTAGCTTTTGGTACAATAGTCACTATCTTACTTAGGTGCCAATTCAGTCTCTCCCCGTTATTCTGTTGTAAGTTCAACGTAGGGCTGCAAATGAGTCGAGCTCAGAGCTCGACTCGAGTCTGAACTTGACTTGATTCGATTATTATCAAATTCGAGTAGTCAAATCAAATCAAGCTCAAGTAGCAATATACTCGACTCGAAAGTTTGCGAACCTATTCAAATATATATATATATATATATATATATATATATATATATA
>KE505293.1:261365-273746 GCA_000441515.1 Elaeis oleifera | reverse complement strand
TCCCTCCCCTCTGGTGGCCTCCAATGGCCTATCCCTTTCCTTCCCTCCCCTCTCTCCATCTCTTTCCTCTCATTCTTCTCCCTCTCCCCCTTCTCGTCGTTTCTTGTTCAAACACTAGAACCATCCCAATCCACTACCTGTGTGGTTCAGTACATCCTGAACTAGGTGGTTTGGTATGAATCTGCAATCCCTAAAGGCAACAGCATGACAAAGACAATATGCCAACAAAAGTTTTATTTCATAACACTAGCTTGTTTATAATTTTCAGTGAAGGAATTAGATAGTAAAGCTAATTATGTAGAAGTAGAACATTTATTTTATGTTTAAAGTTTTTATTTCTATGTAAACTATGGCATGTATAGTCATGCATCATTATATTATAATATAAGAAAAAACAATCACAAAATCAACATGACTAGTAAGAGAATTCATGCTTACCACCATGACTAGTAGGATTCTCTGTAGTAAAAGTGGTTCAACAGCCAAAAGATGTTTGCAACAGGATCATGTTCCATGAGACAAGAACTATCTGTTGTAATCTGATTGTATTCAGCCCTTGGATTGACTGATAGATCTTTCGAATAATTGGAATCCACAGCTTGATCTTGGCCACTAACTTTAACAGCATCATGAACCAAAGATAAAAGTTCATACAACAGATGAAGTGCATGGGGTTCTAGCTGCTGCAACAGACCATGCTTGTCACGATTCACTTTTGAGCCCTCTCTCTGGTGATTGGAATCGAAGACATGGACACCTGTAAGTTGATAAAACAATCACAATTGTAACTTTGGCAGGATAATGTTTCTGAATAGTAGACAAGCTTATGTTTAATATCCAGAAGAAAGCAAAATGAAAATTTGACAATTTAAAGAAGACAATTTAAGGATAAGCATGCAAATTTTGTAATACAATCCAAGTATTATGAAGAATTTATATCTTGCTCTCCAAAATTTAAGGCAGAGTTTCTGAAAAAACACAACTAGTTATTCCAATTTAAGATAAAAGAATAATGGTGCAAAATAATACTTAGAAATGCCAATTAGAAAAATCCTAAGGGCTAAAATTCTACAAATTAGCTATAAATGAACAATCTCAAACAAGGTTTTAAATCCTGGGATAGGGTTGTCCCGATTTTTCATGGGATGAGATGTGCCGCCGTCCCGCTCCATTCTGACATTTGGGACAGGGGATGTCTCAAGACGTCCCGATCGGGATGCTAGGACATTGGCGGGATGGTCCTTTCCTAACACATGAGAGATACCCCATCCCGGTGTCCTGCAGGACATCTTGCTAGCATCTGAATCCTTGATCTCAAGTGCATTCTATTAATGTTTCTTAAAAACATTTATTACTAAGCATGCACACCGGCGAAACTACCTAATGATTAGCGGCCAGATATGCCACACGTGCAATATTTACCTAGATCATACTTAGTCTGTAATCTGCCTATACAAAGGGTTAGCCTCATGTACATTATGTTGTCATTTGTTGGATTATCATCAAATAAAACTGATATATGATACTTAAATGATTGGAAACATGACTTTTTACTTCTTAAACAATTTCTATTTTTTTTAATTCTTTCAGCACAGAAAAACTGAAAATATTCGGTCAGAGACAGACACCATAAAAGAGTAGCAAAAACTATAGATTCGTGTCAAATATTTTTCTTGTTTATCTTAATTCTTCCGACTTTTCCTCAATGTTTAAATACTTTTAGTCTTTTTTGGTTGAAACTCCAAAAATTGGAGCTGGAACTGATGAAACTACCAAAACCTAAACCAGTACTGAGTTCTCAATCCCTTGATTGAACATAAGAGATCTCAGATAACAAAAGGTGAAACATAGGATTGCGAAATAGAACACTTAAGATACTGTTCAAAGGGGTTTCATAGAGTACTTTAAATAGGACCTATGCATCATCTTATCCAATAATATTCGGATTAGATTAAAAATTTCTAGATTTAATTATATATTCTCAATTGAAGGAAAATTTAAACTCAAAAGCTCAACAGTCCAATTTAGTTGCTTAATTGGATAAAAGTTAAACCCGATTAAAATGGTCTGCTTTATATTAAATCAATTCTTGTGATATATGTCAGACTTAAAGGCCTGTTGGTAAGTGTCAAGAATAAAATATCTCTCTTGGAGGTTCCAGGGCTTCTTCATGAAGTCACTCCTCATTGCTCAGATATCATATCTTCGTTCAGATAGCTGCTACTTCATTAATTTCTCCTTCAAACTAATCCTTTTCAATCATATTTGAAAAATATCATTGATTCCAGTTGGTAACCCCTTAAAGGCTTAAATCCTTGGATGCATTAGCAACTAGCCTACAAATATTATAAATTTATAATCTATGAATGTAGAAGGAGAACAAACAGAAACATTTTGGTTCTTGTTATAAGAATACTCCTTTTAACAAACATAATCATAGTACCCTTCCATATTTGTCCATCATAGATCAGTCTAGAATTCTAGGTATACTTGTGGAAGGTCGCAATAATATCTTTTGAAATCTAAAGCAGCAATACTGAGAAATTGTAGAGGTGCCTTTTATGTGGATTAGAAAGAAAAGAAGAAAAAGGGAAGTATTTTTGGGAGCAGATGTGGTATGATCTTTTCTACAAAAGATTTTGTGTAGATTGATATAAACAGCTAGCAACATAAGAATCACATAAGGCGCTCATGCATGTTGTTAAATTCATAACTTGTTTTTCACTACATAATAAATGGATTTTTAGGCAATGCCAACCCCAACCCAAAAAAAAAGGGATGAGGAATATGAAATTAGCATTATAACTTTATAAACTTTGGTTGAGGCACCATAATACACAAGCATATGAAAAATGTTTTAGCATTATATTATTTAATTCTTGAGTTTGCACTATTTCTCAAATTAGTTGGGATAACCCATGGTTGGTGTTTGCTTTGGTTTCCTCCTTATATTTACCAGACTCCTAAAGAAATGGAAAAGAATTTTTTTGGCAAAAGGCAGGACGAGAATCTACAATTTTATTAGTTAAATAAATGCAGGACACCTGGACATAAAAGGAATGACACACTTCTCATACAGGCTATCAGACAGATGACAAAAATGATCAAATTCCATTCTGAATACAAAAAAAGAAGTATGTTCCTATTATCATGGAAGCCAAGCAACAAATATGATCCAGGATGGGAGAGAAAAGCTTCATGCCAGAACCAATGCCTCCACAAGCTCTCCAGGATGTTAATTTGCTAAAGTTACATTTACGTGATGTCAATTTTTGTTCCCAAATAAACACTTAGTTTTAACTACTCCAATATGACTACACCAGCTACTTCAAATCATGCCACTTAATACTAATTTTTTCACAACCAATCTCAAGTGATTCTAGGGATGATGGCACAAAAGCTTGAAAACTCCACAAAGTTATTAGTTATATATTTTCTGAAAATGCTTCATTAAAAAAATGGCGTGTAAGGAAAGCAAACCTTCTGAGTCTTCACGAGTGACTGCATGATTTTCTCTACCTTTAAAATCACAAACCATACTGTTGTGCAACATCTGATCCTGTCCCATACCAAAAGGAAGAAGAATCAATCCTTGCACACTAAAAATTGTAACTTAAACATGAAAATCTTAATAGGTACAAGAAATATCGCAACAAATCTCCAAACTAAAAAATCAAGGATGCACACAAAAGGCCCAAACATGACTCCTAGACAACCTTTACATGTGAAGGAGAAGATTTTGGATAGTTAATTTGTCTAAGTGGTTTATAAACTTTAAATGAAGTTGCAGATACTGCTTGGATTAATAAGTTATTGGAGGTGAACTCATCAATGCTTGGCACTTGTGCAGGTAATAAATCCAGGTCAAACATTTATTACCAACAACTGAGATGGTCCTATATAATACATAAATAGACATTAATCCAACGGATGCCTTTGGAAGGTAGCAGAGAGACTTATCCATGGTTATCCTTCATTCACATGGTTTTCCATTCTGGCTAAAAGGCACAATTCCTAAAAAGCTTTTGAAAGGAGATCCAATAGCAGCTGGTGTTAGAGCAGATTTCAGTGTAGGAGTAAGAAAGAAGCAACACAAAAAGCTAAGTTTGTATTTTTTATAAGAATATCAATAAAACAAGACACTCACCTGTTCGGTGCATATGATACTTCACAATATGACTTATATACAGAGTAACAGAACTAAAATTTGTCCATCTGATACAACATAATTAATACAAGCTTGATTAAAAGTTGCTAAAGCATCTAGAAGTAGGTGCAAGAGGAAAGAGAGAGGGAGATTCCAAAGTGGGTGAAACAGGCTAAGAAATTGATCATGAAGGATTGATTAGATGATGAGAAATCCTCATCAACTACGTTTGGGTCTGTTAGGAAGGATGATCATAACCTCACAGGCTTTCAAGCAACCAATAATGATCATCAATTAATCTTGCAGAGTTTGATAATGAATTAATGATGTTTTGTTATTTTCCTACCGTCATATGCTGGACATTTCTGCTAATTGTGTGTTTAAGCTTGATGCAAGGTTCTAATTTCAACAAAGTTCTGACAGTTCAATAAGTTCCTTGTTATAGCTTGGGAACACTTGCAAATCTTAGAATTCGGTTATAGATAACAGAAGCATTCAATGAGATTATCATCTTAAAATGACATTAATCAATTTGGTAGATGGTTAGGGCTGCTTATTTATACCCTATTTTTCCATATCTATTTCAATCATTCGAAAACAACCTAAATTTTGCCTGGGGACACCCATTAAAGTTAGAATGGTTAGAGTCTAACTGTTAGACACATGCTAGATGATTGTCACACTAAAATAACAATAGTCAATTAAGAAGTCCTTTAATGACATTCAAGGAAACATAATCATATACCCATCTATTCAATGTCCCTCTTTTCATGTCTGTAATTCAACAGCAAATAGAGGCTTAAGATATTTCTCATGTTCCTCTGCAACACTTAGATTTGTTGCCGATGTGGCTAAACTTGCAAGCTATGTCAGCAAACCTAATTTACAGGCACATGGGAGGAGACAACCACTAGAAAAAGAGGATAGGAAGGAGCACATGCCTCCTCTCTCCTATTCCACACACCCACAATTCCATCCTGATGCAACAAGATTTAACAAAAAAGCAACACATCAGCCAAAACTGCAGCACACTGTTCAGCATTACAAGTTACAGTACCATGATACATAACTTGATCGTTTTTCATATTTTAGTCGATGTTTTATAGTTTTCATTTCTTGACTAAGAGTCTTAATTGCTGTCAAAATGGAGGCCAGCTGTTCTTATCAAGTAAGGTATTGCTTAGTTGTTTTTGGATGAGATCATTCCTTTTTAAAGAGTCCTGGCAGAGTTAGGACAGGTGGCTTGCTGATGCAATTAAAAACATACATATGTAGAGTTTATTTTGAGATTAAAAAGTTGCTGCTGGCCTACATTCTTCTGCCCTACCTTCTTATTCTTATATTCTGCCGATTCTCTCTCCTCTACTCTCTTACCTATTCTCTCTCTGCTGAGCTAAACACTGCTGTCAAACATCAGATTTCACACTGATAATCAGATATGCAGTTGGATCGGCTTCCATTTCATACCATCACTTGAAAGACAGGCTTCCAAAGAAGTGCGAAACCAGAACTAAATTCAAATTTGAATCTAAATCTACCAGTAATACCTTGATTTATGGGGGATTACACCACATCCTCCTGCCCTTATCACCATGCAAAGGGCCAGACTATCTCATGGAGTTATACGCATCTCAGAATTTAGATTTGTTATTCTACAAGATCCTGTATGGAACATTATATACTTAAATTGGATATTTGGGGCAAAAATTCAAGGTCTTCATCTTCTTCATCCATCTTGTGACCCTCTTATTCTTCTCCACTCTATTTTTGCAGGAATAATTGTTAACTTCTGCTATTATTATCTGATCTGACACAGATCTCCCCTATGCTCAACTTTCTTGAATGGAAATGTCTTCTTATGATTGCTTCGTCATTATTATGTAATATTCCTGTGATTTCTGCATGACATCTTTGTGTGTGTGCATGCTGGAATTTCTGGATAACATTAGACTATCTTTCATTACTGCATTATGGAACCATAGGAGATCCCAATCTAGTGGGTTCCTGCATTCAATTAGGTACCACTGCCGCAGAATATCTGGACAGCATGCAGAAATTGATCTGAAACCTTAATAATCCTTGGAAAAAGAACCTCCAAACTTATTAGGCAGTCCAAACCCTAGGCCTGCAAGATGCGATAATAATGATAACATAAAATGTAAAGGATGATGGATTTTTAAAAAAATAATTGTGAAAATGGATAAATGTAAGCAGTTGATGCCGTCTTATCTGGTAGTAACTAGTTTTGATCATTTCTTTGGTTCTTCATGAGACTAGATGACAGAAAAGCATTATTTGGGCCCAACAAGGGGCAACTATAGCAACTTTCTTGCTTTCAAACAACAGGTGGAGGTTTGAAAAGTTAATGAACAAAGAGTGAGATAAATTTCTCAGATAATTGCACTTAGATGGTGATTTGAAGTTCATCATAATGCCTGGGTCTTTGAAACTTCTTGGAGTGTGTTGGGTATAAAATACCCCCAGCCGAAGCTCATATCTGGAGTGACCCTCCCGGGACTCTTTCGACTTCCGACCCTGGGCGACACAATTCCGGACCTCTCCGGCGGCCGAGCTTCCACAATGTTTCCGAATTCTGCTGACGGATAAACTCCCACGACGCTTGCTACAGGTGTCGACCAAACCCTCCGGTGGATGAACTCCTACCACGCCTTCCGGATTCTCCCGGTGATGAGCTCCTTCAGTCACCTATCGAACAGCTCCGAACGCTCTCTGGGCTCCACTATCGGCCGACCTTTTACAGTGATCGACCGGTCTCCAGACCTCCTCCAGGCCCCTTCCAGCCACGATCCACTCTGATCCAAATTTTCCCCAGATCTTTACGACGGCCGAATTCCCTCCAAGTTCCTACGGCGGTCGACCGCTTACTAGACTTCCTCCGGACTCCTACGGGAGCCGGACCTCTACTCCGAACTCCTATTGCAGGTAGACTTCCCCGGACGTCTACGGGAGTCGGGCCTCTACTCCAAACTCCTATTACAGGTAAACTTCCTCTGGACTCCTACGGGAGCCGGACCTCTACTCCGAACTCCTATTGCAAGTAGACTTCCCCAGACTCCTACGGGAGCCGGACCTCTACTCCGAACTCCTATTGCAGGTAGACCTCCTCCGAACTCCTACGGGAGCCGGACCACTGCCCCAAATCTCTACTGCAGGAAGGCTTGAGCTCCTACGGGAGCCAGACGATTTACGTCGAGCGTCCGCTACAAGCGGTCTGCGTTGAGCTTCCACTATAGACGGCCTACTTCAAATCCCTACTACGGACGATCCACGTGGGCTTCAGCCGAGCCTCTTCAATAAGCGGCCCTCGTCCGAACTTCCACCGATACTAGGCTTCTTCCGAACTTCTATAGTGGATAGACTCCGGACGAACTTCTACAACGGACGAGCTCTAGCAGCAAGACTCCCCCCAACGACCGACTACCTCCGGTGTCCCCCACATCTCTCCGATCGTCGACCTTCGACAGTGTCAACCGACCTTAAACGGCTCCAACCGAACTTCAACAGTGTTCCGCAGGCTTCTCCTGCGGACGGGCTTCTACGATATCTTCCGAGTTCAGCCATTGGACGACCTCCTGTCGGGCCTCTCATGAAATCGGATCTCCCCGACGAACAGCTTTCAAATAAGTTCTACGTCAGGTCAACCCCAGCCGGACTTCACCAACGGGAAGTCTCCGCCCGAACTTCTACGGCAAATGATTTCGACCTACAGCGCCAACACCTAAGGCACCTGTTGACAGCGAACTCGTCAGCAACCTCGAAACATCCGAGCTCTCCTCGGACAGAAAGCTACCCCGCTCCACCAGACACCCCTACCGAGCTTAGACCGACAAGCCTGGACTCCCTGGCAGGCCATAATAATGGCCACGACTCTGCTCCACTTCCTGTAACGGATCCCATGCGGCTCCATCATGCTCTGGCAAGTCACGACAACGGACACCACTCCACTCTCCACAACAGGCTCCACGTGGCAGACCACGACGATAGCCACGACTCCATCCCACTACTCTCCGTAACAAACTACTCATGACCCTGAACGGCCTACCACCAAGCGGTTACAGGCATCGCTATCAGTCTGTTACGCCCTCTCCCTATAAATAGGGACCCCCATATACGTTATTTTTTAAGCTCTAGTCTCTATCTAAAACTCTGCTAAAATTTCGTTCGAGCACTCCATTCTTGTTGAGGCAGAGAACTGACTTGAGCGTCGGAGGGTCTTACCGGAGCAACCCCAACTCCGGTTTAGACTTCCTTTTGCAGGTCCCAGCGGCGACCGCGGCATCCTCGATTCCAGCTTCTCCGACGCCGGCGGATTTTTGCACCAACAATATGTATATGTATGTATCTATATGTATATGTATGTATATATATATGTATGTATATATATATGTATGTATGTATGAATATATATATATATCTATATATATAAATATATGTATGTATGTATGTATGTATATATATGTTAATTATGTTTTATTAATATTTTCTAAATCAATAATTTTTTTAGTTTTGGACTAATTATGGTCATGCTTTATCTTGTGACTAGCAAATCATAAACAATACTTCGGCCCGTGGAGGCAAACTATAATATTCGTGCTTCAGTCTATGATGGCAAACCAAGATATCTGTATTTCGGCCCATGGCAATAAATCAGAATTTTTTGTACTTTGATCAATGGTGGTAAATTAGGATGTCATGATTTAGCTAATGACTGACAATCTAAGATATCGTGATTCAGTCTATGATCGACAATCCACATCATGCTTAGTCTAAATCCTCTTGCACAAGTAATATAGCATTTAATAATTTATAATTTATTTTTGTCCAATTTTAGAACATAAAATATTATAGTCTCAATAATCAAAATAGTTAACATGTGATACATATAGAATTATATATCCAACATAACCCAAAATCATGATGCATCCTAGAAGAATATACATACATGTAATTATGTAAAGCGATCCTTAACCTTTACCATTCTCAAACTCAACAATAATGATCAATCAACTCCTTGATCTACGAACTTAGGAACAATGTATTTTGCTCAACACATCTTGTGTGGATAATTGTGCCTCCACCTAATCAGGGTCAAATATAAAAATCATAGATGATTATGGACAGTAGAAATTACTATAAACTATCATAATATGATAGATTTAGGACCCCTCTCAGAGTCAATTGGTCAATCCGAGTCTATCAGATATTTGGAACCTCAATTGGTCCAAAAGATTTCTAGAGAGACAAACAATCTAGAGAAAGGAAGTTATAGAAAGAGAAAATGGAGAGAAAAACTAAGAAAAGTAAGTAAATGGGGAAGGGAGAGAGGGGGAAGAGAGAGAAACACTCTCCTTTCTTCTTTTTTTTCTTTCCTTTTCTTCTCTCTTTCTCTCATTTTCTTCTTTCTGTTTGGTGGAAATAGGGGAAGGGGAGCATGGGCTATAGACCGACCACCCCCCATAATGCAGCTCTCGATGGAAATGGCTGCAACACGACATAACCCTTTGGTGACTTGACTTGGCCCTTAGCAATCAAAGCACAGTCCTGTCGAGTGATGGTGGTTGGTCCGGTGGAAGAAAAAAGGAAAAAGATAAAGGGGAGGCTCAATGCACCATGAAATCCGATAGCCGACGGCTCAATCTGGCTATCAATGGTATCTTGGGGTTAACAAAGGAAAGAGAGGAAACTCTACCTCATCTCCAACGAGAAATCTGCAATCATCTACTGAGAAATGCTTGACGAAATCCAAGAGAAATTGAATGACCTCGTTAGCGATTGATTGATTTTTGAGCGAGATGTACTCAAGGGAAAAGGGATCGAGGGCCTTTTATAGACTGTGTCCTAAGGCTTTCACTGGAGTCCGAAGGCCCTAGGACTCCTTTCCACCATTGGACTCGGGGAGAAAGAAGACTCCCATCCTTGACCGCTCATGGCAATGCACACTGGGTGGCTCGATTGGCCGGTCTAGGTCCATTCAATATCGGACCATGCCAAAAAATAACGGATCTCTACAAACCCTACAATGGTAGGAGCCTTGTGCATTGGGTTGCCTCTTTAAATTTAAAAAAATGGAGCATTGGTTGATATGCAAGATTGAAATTTAATATATGTCAATTTAATATATGTCAGAAACTTTGCACTTTCTGATATTCTGTATTTATGATGCTACATGGCACTCTGTTTCTGCATAACAAACATTTTCTGTGAGACATGGCATGAGGGGATTTGTGCAACTTGCAGCATTGGTGCCATACATGTGGGATGGTTAAATATGGACTTGCCAAGCCAACGTTATGTAGGTCCAGGAAATTTTTCATGTATTATTAGACACCCTAAAGTATTTTCTGATATTCCTAGACAGGTTTTGACTCTTTTTCTTATACATGCAGACATGGAAGCACATGATTGGAAGCGGTTTTCATTTTTCAAAGTTCCAGAGTTATATCAAGTAAATTTCAATTCTGTTAATTTTTGCTGAATTAGAGTACAATTAACCCATTTCTGTTTATCTGTAACTAGAGGTGTTCTCCTCGTTTCCATTTAAGCACTCTATTCAGGCAACCAAACATAATGGTAAACCCAGCATCCGGCGTGGACACTGGGGACCAAGATCGTCTGCGGTACCTCTTTTGTATTATAGAGAGCGTGCTCCCATATCGCCCATCGAGAAAATGGAGGGTTGTGTCTCATCTCCTAGCCCTCCTTGTTTGCCACTGAATGACAGCCATTTTTTTCCCAAAATGGATGATCTGGCAGCTAACCAATGATGCACAACCATCTGCGGTGTGAAATATGCACAGCAGACGATCCAAACTTGATAATAATTAGGATACAGTCGAGACCGTAGATATATGTTTGTGAGGAATGGTAACATCATCATCTTAATCCCCATTTAGCTGCTCAGTCCAGCGAGTATAAAGTCTGACAATTTGTGTTACTACTGGCTTTGGCAGGTATGCGTGAAAATCAAAGCAGTATGTCAAGATGATCTTGCATTGTGCATTAGAGAGTTATTGAAATAGAGTTATCTCGAGACACAAGCTGCAAGATCTGCAAATTTCTGACCATATCTAGGAAAAAAAAAAAAAAATAAGAGTTATCTCAAGAAGCTGGCGGAGAAAGTGATGGAAGCCATGGATGAGAACCTGGGCTTGGAGAAAGGCTACATCAAGAAAGCATTCTCCAACAACGGCGAACACGAGCCCTTCTTCGGCACTAAAGTGAGCCACTACCCTCCATGCCCACGCCCTGACCTCGTCAACGGCCTTCGTCCCCACACCGACGCCGGCGGCGTCATCCTCCTCTTCCAGGACGACCGAGTCGGCGGCCTCCAGATCCTCAAACACGGCCGCTGGATCGACGTCCAGCCCTTGGAGAACGCCATCGTCATCAACACCGGCGACCAGATCGAGGTGGTGAGCAACGGAAGGTACAAGAGCGTGTGGCACCGCGTGCTCGCCACTCCGGACGGCAACCGCCGCTCCATTGCGTCCTTCTACAATCCCTCCTTCAAAGCTATGATTGCTCCGGCGGTCACCAAGGAAGTGGAGGCTTGTGCTTCGTACCCAAGTTTGTCTTTGGGGACTACATGGATGTGTACGTTAAGCGCAAGTTCGAGCCAACGGAGCCAAGGTTTGAAGCAGTGGCAGCAATGTGAGAGGAAAAGAAGGTGATCATACTAGCGTGAATTATTGCTAGGTTTTACGTATGTATAATTTTATGTGGGTAGTCTGTACGTTATCGTACCCACATGCGTGGAAGTACGTAGAGTCTTGCTGTGTGTTTGTTTTGGTTAAGGTGTTTCCTGACCAAAGAACGTTTGGTGTTGTTTCATGCAAGCGATCGACCATCCAAATGGGATATATGTTTGTGAGGAATGGTAACATCATCATCTTAATCCCCATTTAGCTGCTCAGTCCAGCGAGTATAAAGTCTGACAATTTGTGTTACTACTGGCTTTGGCAGGTATGCGTGAAAATCAAAGCAGTATGTCAAGATGATCTTGCATTGTGCATTAGAGAGTTATTGAAATAGAGTTATCTCGAGACACAAGCTGCAAGATCTGCAAATTTCTGACCATATCTGGAAAAAAAAAACGTCATAAGTATATATATATATAAGTATATATATATATACTTATATATATATATGTATATATAAGTTAAGTAATATAATATATGGGTTAGGTTTTCCCTAACTCTTTCCATAACAAAAAA
>KE505293.1:191674-202360 GCA_000441515.1 Elaeis oleifera | reverse complement strand
GGGATGGCCGGCGGCAAGGTTCGACCGGTGAGAAATCAAGAAGAGATCGAAAAAATAGGAGATCGCTACTTTTATTTATTTTCGATCATTGACCGGTCACTGATGGCCAATACCTTCAGGAAAGAGAGAGAGAGAGACGAGGGTCTGGTCTCGGGGATGAGACGCCGCAACCGACGGCATCGGTGGCCGAAAAAGAGAGGAAAGAGTCCGACCGAAATAAAGCAAAACAGGATTCACCCTTTCATGGATTTTCTGACGATCCCGACGGCCGGTGAGGGTCTAAAGCCATGGGAAGAAAGAGAAGAGGGAGAGGAAGAAGATTGAACCCTTACCTGAACTTCGGTGGCCTTTTCACCCTTCGATTTCCGACGAACACAAGAAAAGGGTGCCGCGGCTTCCAAGAAAAAAAGAGAGGAATTTGAGCTCAACGATCGCCGGTGGAGGCTCAAGAGGGAGAGGGGAGGCTTATTTATAGAATGCCCTAGAGTTTCAAGAGTCCCAGAACTCTTCTCCATCCGAGATTCATCGGAGAAGAAGACTCCCATCCGGAGTCTTCTTCCTGTTCTTTTTTTTTTTTGTAATGGGCTTTGGGCTTTTGGGCTTGATCCAGGGCCCAAATGGCCGGGTGTTACAGCCATGACATTGATCTTGCACCAACAAGGACCAAAGGTGCAGATCCTTTTCCTGCCTGGATGCCATCTCGGACTTCTACCACCCCTTCTTCGACTAGTTCAGGGAGAAATGATACTCCCCGAGGGGTACCAATCGAGCCTCCACCTCGTCAGTCAATCGAGGTGAGAAAGAAGGATACTAGCCGGCCCATGCCCCTCCTAAGGAACAAGGACACAAGCCAATCACTGCCCCATCCACTTCGACTAAGGGAGATGTCGTGGAGTGGATGCCCCTTTTAGAGTGAGCCTGGTTGGGTCACGACCTTCTTGAATCGGTGTTTCCAATCATCGACCTAGAGGCCCATCGGAAGAACAAACTGTAGGAGACTGCCAATCATGCTTTCGAGCATCTCATGCATGTGAATCTCCTCACCATTTCTCCTCTTCTATTTTTCTCTCCTTTTTTTTGGTCGGTGGGTGACTGAGCTGAATCTTTGCCTCATAGGTTGCTGTCGATCTCAAGATTATGTATGAAAAGATGGCCTATTTGCTGACAATAAGGAGGGCATGGATGCCAACCTGCTGATTTTCTAAGAAGAGGAGTCCGAACTCATGGTAGGGCTTAAAAATCAACTTAACGAGAAGTTGAAGTTGCTGAAGAAGAAGAATCAAAATCTTTTGGACCTTCAGTGAAAATATAATGAACAAGATAAGAAGGTTTTCAAGCTATACACCCAAGTTGAGGAGAACAAAAATTGGAGTCGAGGCTTAAAGAGATAAAAAAAGCCAATGAAGCTCATGAAAAAGCTATTGAAGCGCTTAAAAAGTAGCTCGAACAAGAGCAAGATAAAGTGGCAAGGACAGTCGAGTTATATAAGACTTTCGAAGAATTTGAAGAAGTATCTGAGAGCTCTGAGGGTGCATATGATTATGCATTCAGTCAATGTCACAATTTAATTAAAAATTATAACCTGAGATAGATATCTTCAAGGTCACTCCAAAGGTGGCCGATGAGATAGGCATAAAGGGGAATCTCGAGCCGTCCACTGAAACGGCGAAGGAGCCAACTAACAAGATAGGTTGGGTGTTTTTTTACTTCAAGGTGGCCGTGTTGAAACAACCACATATTTTTGGAGGTCCTCTCTCTCCTATTGCTGAATAGAGAAAAGACTATCCACATGCCTTAAATGAGATCGGTTAGTACCAAGTGATGAATAGCCTCCTGAGCTGCTCAAAAGAAGAGATGAATCCTTACGGTAGTCTAAAAAATCATACCCTCGCTGTCTTCTTGACGCAGGAAAGCAAAGAATAATAGGGCATCGGAAGCTTTTTGTAAAGCCATGAGGGCTCTATAACCCTCGATATGATCTATAGGATCAACAGAACCATCAAAAGACCCGATGGCAGGCATCTTAAACTGATTTGAAATTGGTTCACTTAAGATCTCAAGAGAGAAAGGAGATCGGAGATTGAAACTATCTTTATTCGAAAATCGACCTCCTATCTGGATCTCCATCAGACATCTTTCAAGATCCAAAATCTTGTGCTCCAAATCACTCTCTCATTGAATTTTCAGAGTACTGAGGGCAAATTCACTATCAGCCTCATCAATGTGGTGTTCATCTTGATGGGTTGGTTGAGGACTGTGCTGAGACAAAATATTCAGAGGAGGAGCTTCCTTCAGATGTTGCTCCTCTTTCTTTTGAAGCTATTGAACAGATGCTATCAGGGTTTGGACTTGCTGAACAAGGAAGCTGAACTGTTAAGGATCAACAGCAATTGGTTGCTGTGGTGGCACCTTAGATGCTCCTTCTTCTGGAGTGGAGGGAGAGGGATGCTGAGCTCGTGCCTTGACCATCTTTTTTATAAAAAATTAGAAGCGCCCTTCCTCTAGCACCAATCTGTTGCTGAAAGACTTAAAATCTATAGTAGGGTGGATCAAATCAAATAAGGCTGGTTGGAGCGATCTTTACGATCCAGTGAAAATTCCTTCAATTTGCAAAATCAATCAAAAAACCAGATGGAGATCCTTTGGTTCTTGACCTTCCAATACTTAAGTCAGTTCGAGCCTTAAGAACTAAGATGGAAAAGAGTGGGAGAGCAAGAAAGATCGAATGAAACTGGAGAAGAACTAGGTAGGAGTCAAGATTCTGACCTAGTTTTCTATTGGCAGAGTCTCCCTAGTTTCAGAGAGCAGAACTTATCAATGGAGGATTTCTGACTCTCTATTTATAGAGAGATTGAGGAAGCCATTCCAGAGTTTGTTAGGCCATTAGAGGAGTTTGTTAAGCCATTAGAGAGCTACTTGTAAGTAAGCTAGCGTACAGTTGTACATACGAACTGAACATGAGACATACCTAACCGTACTTTCCAACTGTATATGAGATCGTGGCCAGCTATGGTTTGGTTGCAAAAACTACCACGGACATTCGTAGAATGATTAAATCTGTCAATATAATAGTTCACTTCAATAGATGATCGGAGTGAAATAGAGATTAGTCAATAATCATCCCAGATATAAGAGGCAACGCGATTTAGGTCGATAAATATCCAATCTGAATATTCCTTTGTCTGCTGAGACTTGTCATCCCAGACATAGAATACTAGAAAGTCTTTTATTCAGATCGGTAAAATACCGACCTAAATTTGCTTATCGATAAGTTGATCTGTTGGAACTTGACACTTTGAGATTGATATCTCTTTGATCTCATATGATGATGCCACATGTCTTGGGGTTGGTTTAGTACACCAACATATATATCATCTGGCTATATATTTGTGTGTATTATATGGTCATAAAATATGTATCGCTATGTGCTGAAAGAGAAGAAAGAGAATATCTTAATTACAGGACTAGTAACTCTGTTAGTAGAAAAAATTTTTGATTTTTAGATTTATTATTTAAGATTAGTATTAAAATAGACATGGCAGACTATAAATGCTACCCCATGTGATATTTTATAGTGCCCGCCCCATATGATTTTCGTTCCTCATAGTCTTATAAGCTGACAACAACCACTGACGGATAAGTTTGAAGCGCATGGCACTAGCAGCAAGTAGAGACCAGACTCTCGGGAGAAATAACCGTAGATAAACGGCAACATAGTACCCAATAAAACAAGGCAGACATGATTGCCCTGCCGATATTCATTACATGCCAGTCATCCATTGGTTGAAATTGATGTTTCACTGCAAAGAGCATGATGTGTTAGCAAAGTCCAGTAGACTTCCATAGGGTTTTAGTGAAGTCACGGACCACCAACCCTCATTCAGATTGAAACATTTAAAGCATCACAAAAAACCTCATTCAGATTGAAACATTCAAAGCATCACAAAATATATTCCTATCTCCTCTCACTCGCAATAGGCATGCGAGGGAATGTGCAACCAGATAGGAGCTATCAAAGGCCTCGAACTCTATCTCAACAACCATAAGAACCTTAAAACACCTTGGGCCAATCTGAACTCTAGCTATGGAATCTGTGTCATCTCCAAAATTCCTCTCCACCCTTCTTCTGTTTCTAATCCTTTCATTTCTTCAAGCCTTGGCATCCGCTTCACTTGCATCCCAAGGGAGGGCCCTCCTCCAGTGGAAAGCCGCCTCCAAAGCCAAGGATCGCTTGAATCTTGGAACCTCAACACCAGTCCATGCAACTGGACTGGAATCACATGCAACATCACATATCGAGGCTGACGTGTGATCAGGGATATAAATCTATCCCAAATGGGTCTGGCAGGAACGCTGAATGCTCTCAATTTCTTCTCCCTGTCATCACTTGTCAGTCTCAACCTCACATCAACAAGTTTTATGGAAGCATCCCTCTCACCATAGTTGCTCTTTCCAAGCTCACCTCCCTTGAACTCTGCACCAATAACTTCACAGGGATAATTCCACTACAGATCAGCTCTCTGACAAAACTCAACTCCGTGAATCCCAGTGAGAATCAGATAAGTCGTTCTATCCCTCCTTGGCTAAGTAATATGACAAGGCTTAACTTCTTATACCTATACCAAATAACCTTTCAGGTGCTATTCCTGAGGAATTAGGAAGGCTTAGGAATCTATTGGAGTTGAAAATCTCCATCAACCAGCTAAAGGTTCCATCCTCCCACTCCGGGAATTTAATTCGGCTTCAAGTATTGGCTTGTTGGAACAATGAGATATCCGGGTCCATCCCCCCTCAATTGGGGAATCTTGTAAACCTGGTCATTCTAAGGATGGCTAAAAACAGTCTGACAGGTCCCATCCCTCTTAGCTTGGGAAACTTGACCAGCCTTAACGAGTTCAAATTTTGGGGTAATCATCTCTCTGGCTCCATTCCTTTAGAAATCGGACAACTAGTGGAATTAACTGAGCTATCACTCTCATGAAATAGTTTAACAGGTTCCATCCCCACCAGCTTAGGAAACTCAACTAAACTTGAAACTTTGTACCTTTTCAAAAATCAAATCTCTGGCTCAATTCCTCATGAAATACAAAATTTGGTAAGCTTGAGAGATTTGGAAATCAGCACCAACCTTTCAGATGGCTCAATCCCTACTAGCATAGGAAATTTAACCAACTTAACTTCTTGTACCTCTTTGAAAATCAGATCTCTGGATCAATTCCTTATGAATTAGGAAAGTTGAGGAAGCTTAATCAGTTAGCAATGTACAGTAACCAAATCTCTGGTTCAATCACTGCTAGCATAGGAAATTTAACCAAGCTCTGGTTCTTTGCCTCAGCAATTTAATAATATGACAAATTTGAAAATTCTTCAGTTGACAAACAATAGTTTTCTGGCCATTTACCCCATGACATATGTGAAGGAGGAGTTCTAGCTTATCTCGCTTTTAACAACAACCATTTTGAAGGTCTGATTCCCAAAAGCTTGAAAAACAGTACAAACCTAATTAAGTCTGACTTAAGCAGAACCAACTATTTGATGATATATCTGAAAATCTTGGAGTGTATCCACATCTATGGTATATTGATTTAAGCTTCAACAAGTTGTTTGGTAAGCTCTCATCAAACTGGGGAGGATGTCATAATTTGTCGCTCTTAGGAATCTGCAACAACAAGGTCACAGGCATCATACCATCAGAACTTAGAATGTTAACTCAACTAGAAGAACCTGACCTTTCCTCAAACTATCTGTCAGGAGGGATTCCGCAGGATTTGAGCAAGCTTAACTAATTTATTTAACTTGAAGTTGAGCAACAACCAACCTGTTAGAGAGATATATCCAGAATTTGGAGAACTATCTAATTTGGAGACGCTTGATTTGTCAGCAAATCGACTAAGAGGAAGGTATCAGAACAATTAGGTAACTGTATTAAACTTCGCTTGCTGAAGCTTGGAAACAATCATTTAAATCAAAGCATTCCCTTCAAATTGGAAATCTGGTAAACCTAGATGACTCCCTAGATCTAAGCCACAACTCATTTACTGGCGACATACCATCACAATTTGGCAAATTGCATAAGCTACAAGATCTAAATCTTTCACACAATGAGCTGACTGGTCATGTTCCACCTTGTTTGAGTGATATGATAAGCTTGTTATCTATAGACTTATCATCCAACAAATTAGAAGGTCCATTGCCCAATAGCAAAATATTTTAGAATGCTCCAATGGAGTGGTTCATCCACAATAAGGGCTTGTGTGGTGTAGTGAAAGGTTTGGCTTCATGTGGCTCATTTACAATAAGCAAAGATGATTCAACTAAGCACTACAAACTTCTCTTGTTAACCATTGGGCCTAGTATGGGATCCTTATTTCTCTTATTTCTTTCTGTTGTACTTGATTTGCTATTTTTGAGAAGGAAGAAATATATTGCTCATGATACAAGTCAAAAGATTGAAGAAGATGAACTCTCCATCTGGAACTTTGATGGAGAAGACACATACAAAAGCATCATTGAAGTGATAGAGGATTTTGATGATAAGTAATGTGTTGGCAATGGAGCATATTCTACTGTTTTCAAAGCACTATTGCCAAGTGGCAAGTTGATAGCTATGAAGAAATTTCATCCACTACAAGTTGAAAATACACTAAGCAGGCAAACTTTTTGGAATGAAATAATGCATTGACCAAGATCCGACATTGGATTATCGTGAAGCTTTATGGTTTTTGCTCCAACGCTCAACATAAGTTTCTTGTTTATGAATATATGGGGAGACGAAGTTTGGCAAATCTTCTCCGAAGTGAAAGTGCCATTGAATTTGATTGGTTTAAGAGGGTGGTTGTAGTAAAACATATTGTTTGTGCTCTATCAAACTTGCACCATGGTTGTACTCCACCATTAGTACACCGAAACATAACAAGTAATAATATTCTACTTGATTTGGAATGCAAGGTTTATATTTCAAACTTTGGTGTTGCTAGACTTCTAAAGCCCGATTCGTCTAATTGGAGTATGCTTAAAGGCACACTAGGATAGTTGGCACCAGGTATGTTGCAATTCCATTTTATAATGTAAGAACAATGCCTTAAAAATTTGTTTATATTTTTTTCATTATGCTGTTCAAAATATGTTAAAAAGCATCTTTAGGTTTGACTCAATGTTATGCACTGTGAGATAATATAAAAATTCTGTCTCCCTATATGAATGTATTTTAGATTTCAAAAGGATATAAACATATTTAATTCTATCTTTCAAAAAAGAAAAAAAAAGTTAACATAGATATAACCATAGTAACTATCAGCCATGCATTAGACGCTTCTATGCTTGTCAAAGAAATGCAATTTTTTTTCCTCCAATAAAGTTATTGTTTCTTTCTTGTTCTTATTGGGATTAGCTAATTACATTATTCTCCAAGACATTCATGCAATCAAGTTGATATGAAGATATGTTTAATATTTTCAAAAGCTATAATTTCTTCTATAGTATGTAATACATAGTAATCTATTGATTATATGCTGACTTGCTTTTGTGAGGGACAGATACAATTGAAGATGCTCTGGACTTTTTATATTAAATCAGACACCTTTTGTTGCAGTTACAAGTGGACTGTTGAGTTAATTAAATTGATGAAATTAGGTCTACTAGTAGTGGTTAATAGTAAAAATTTGATTATATATTCCTTTGTTTGTGATAGAGCTTGCATACACAATGAAGGTTAGTGAGAAATGTGATATATATAGTTTTGGTGTACTAGCACTCGAGATTATAATGGAAAAGCATCCAGTAAAACTTATCTCTATGTCATCTTCTTCAGTTGATGAAAACATCTTTGAAAGATATATTAGACCCACGTCCATCACCTTCTATAGCTCAAGTTGCAAATGACTTAGTTGTAGTCAGGACAGCATTTCAGTGTATGGATAGCAACCCATATTCTCATCCGACCATGCAAAATGTATCTCAACAACTATCCACTATCGGAGCACGAGCAAACTCCAACCTTTCGACATGATCAAGTTATGTCACCTAATCCACATCAAGGTATGACAAAGAATAAATATTTTCTCAGAAATAGCCATTACGTAATGTATTATCTATCTCCCTTTTTTGGGTCAAGAGAGTTAGCAAACTTTGGTTTCTCTTGTTTATATGTTGTACAGAAGTTCTTGACGCGGTAAATTCATATAAACCAACAGAAAGATATTATTGGAAATTGTAATGCTATCCTGATGGAGATGTCACAGTAATTAATTTATACTCGAGTATTTTATTGCCCCGGTGAAACTGGCACAATATGCACCTGCCAACCTTTGGAATGGTGTTTCCCACAGGGAGACATACTTGCAAGGAGGCCGTCACATTTATCAAGAAAACATGAGAATCGACATGTTTGATGGAAGAAACGGGATAGCGTGGGTGGCCAGAATACATGCACCTAATTAACCTATAATCCCATTCCCACCCAACTTGGCTTGGACAAGAAAGAAAATATATATCTTTATTTCATAGGGAATAGAAAAGGAAGAACAACATATAAGAGGATAGGCTTCCATGTTACATCAACTGGATCCAAGTATCAGAGAAATTCAAATTGTGTAACTCCTGTACGATAACGAAAAGTCCTTCGTCCTACTTCCAGGTGAATGTGAATTAATGGCGGCTTTTCAAAGTCTCCCCAGCTCCTCATTTTTTTTTTTTAACAGTTGATTCTTTTGCTGTTTCAAGAATTACTCTCTGCCATTTTCCTCCTCTTTTTTTTTTTTTTGGGTTAGAATGCCAATTTCCTGTTTGCATCCGAGAGTTCCGCCTGCACCACAGGCCTGACCAAACACATGAATGCACGCATCAGTAGTGAAGAAAGGAAGAAGAAAAAAGCATCTGGTAGTCTGGACGAATGTGATGGATCTGATGGATACTTACATGAGCCAAAGAATGTCTTTGATGCAGTCAGGTGAGGTAGGAGGTAAAAATTGTCCATAATCATCTGAGTCAGTTGGACAGGGAATGAAGAAATAAATTTCTAGAGCAGAACCATGTTTCTATGCAGGTGCCAAATATTGGGAAATTGTATGCACTAATTATTAACTCTGTAAACATATCAATTCTTCTTGATGATAAGAAAGGCACTTCTAATAATTGGTTTCTTGCTGATTGTGAGATTCTGAATGACTAGTGGTCAATTGTTAGTCCTCAGAATATCATTATAGGATGATTGAAATATATAGTGCCAAGAGATATCACGCTCATGCCTCCAATATTTGCGCTCAGGCTAGAGGAGGAGGTTTTATTTATATTAGCAACAGAAACATTTTAGTATGGTAATAATTTACGGTGCACCTTCTACATTTTTTTTTCGGTTCGCTGTAACCATGAATTATAATTGAAAGCCTGGCAAGGCATTGGAAGGATCTGCACTTATGATCTCGTTTTGTGGGTATGCAGTTTCTCTTTTCACAGTTGATAAAAATTCTGTATTCAATCTTGTCTTGCTCCGGCCCGAGATCTCTTCTTCCTCGGTCGGGATCTTCCTCCTCCGGACAGACTCCCCTCTCACCTCCGGCAGGGATCTTCCTCCTCCGGTCGTTGCTCCTCCTGACGAGATCTCCTCACATTCCTCCGATCGGGCCCCCCTCTGGCTGGCGTTTGCCCAGCCATTCCTCTCGGATTATTTCTCCTCTGACAGATGGCCCCCTTCTCTCCTTCCCTCGTTGGCATTTTCCGGTGCCTCCTACCCCTCTGTTTTGATGCCTTCTGTTCCCACTGCTGAGATCAAGGTGCTCATCGGCCCTACTCGATGGCCTTCCACCGGAAGCCCTCTTCCTTTCTCTTCTCTCTTCCTCTCCTTCTTCTAGTCGCCAGCACCTACTTTTCCCTGGCTGCCCGCTTCCTCCTCGGTTGCCGGATTCCTTCCCTCTCTGAGCAACTAGCATCGTTGTGGGTGAAGACGGAATGGCCATCCACGACAGCGATGGTCGAAGGCGTCGTCGGCTAATTGAGAAGACGTCGGTCCCCCTTCCGACAGTTGGCATTGTTCCACGATTTTTTTTAATATTATTTTTTTTAATACTTATTCCTAATCTATCCCCGTTCCGACTTATTTCTCAGGCACGGACTTAGAAAATGAAGATGTGGTTCCATTCTTTTTTTTTGTCTGTTTGGAACGCCCTAATTTTGTTTTTTCGTTTCCAGCTTCGTACCAGATCGAGAGCGTCGTTGGGACAGGGGAGGGAGGGGAGGGGGCCATCGGTCGGCTGGAGCACTGTCGGGTGGTGGGGCGGTGGCATACGGAGTCGGGGGCGCGTGGGGTGCGGTGCAGCGACTGGGGAGGGTGGAGGGGTTTCGAGGGCTGGGGTGGCTTTTGTGTTTGCACGGACGGATGATGGGGCCTGAGGGGAGGGGAGGGGGTGGTGGTCGTGAGGAGCCGAAGGCGGATGATGGGATGGGGCTGCAGTGGGTGCGATGCGGACGGCCACAGTGGGTGCCTCATGAGGGGAGAGGGAGGCGGTCATGGAAACAAGGCGGAATGGGCATGGGACCCACGACAGACGACATAGAAGATGGTGGCGGGGCGGGGCCGTGGGTGGTGTATCGGAGGAGGGTGGGTGCGGGTCAGCCGTCGGCAGAAGAAGATCGGTCGGGGGGTGGAAGGAAGGAAGGAGAAACGAGGGAAAAAAAAAAAGAAGAAAAAGA
>KE505293.1:168064-179171 GCA_000441515.1 Elaeis oleifera | reverse complement strand
AGAGCTACTTCTAAAATGATAAAAGAGAATTTATTGTATAGTTCTTAAATCCTGCTTACGATCAAATGATATAATTGTTACAAGGACGATAATTGTATCGAGTGTAGGTCGTTGTGTGCCATATTAGTTAGTTATCCTCTTAACCAAGGTATGTGGTGATATAGGTATGGCATATGGGTGATATGTAAGAGTATATTTCATTGAGTGTGACCACCTCCGGAGCATTTGATGTCAAGAATTGCTCTGATAGGATATGGATATATGTGTCCTTCTGACCTGAGGCTGTCTCGATGACTTGCAAGCAACTCACTGTGCTTTTGTGCTGGACTATCTGAATTTTAATTGATGACAGAAGGTTTCTAAAATAGTCAAGTACTTGTGAAGTCTGAGTGTGAGTCAAGATGGGATTGACCGCTCTAAGTAAAATTAGAGATGATGCATCACTGTGTTTTAATTAGCAAAATTTTGATCAAAGTAGTCCTAGTGAGGAGTCACAGAATTTTTGAGATTGAGACACAATGTGGACCACTCATCCTGAGTTGATAGTTTAACCCTTAGTCGTCCTTAAGCATCAAGTGTCAAAGGGATGAATTATACAATAACTATATCCACATTAGTTCTAGAGTGTTGTTGGACATACATTCACCCTATTCGGATATCAGAAATCTTTGCTAGATGGTAACATCGATTAGTACAAAAATTATTTTGTACTACCAGCTTAGGTTCAAACCTATGGGGTTACACACATAGAAGTATCTGTTTGATCAAATGGCTGATCGATGATTATAAATCGTTAAAGGGTTTAATTATCAATATGATTGATGATTAAATCTTTACAAAGGTTGCAATAAATTATTTACTAATAGTTGATAAATTAGAAGAATAATTAATTAACAATATGGTTGTTAATTGGCTCAATTTGATTGAGCAATGAAAATTGGATCAGATCTAATTGAATTAGATTCAATTAGATTGACTTTGGATTGATTGGATACATCCCTATTGGGTAACAGGACTTGTTCTAATTGATCTCAGGGATGCAAATTAAATTTTAAATTGAATAAATTTAATTAGTTTTATATAGATTTTGATTCGATCAAATTCTGTTGGATAATAAGCTTGATTGGATTAAGTCCTATTATCAAATAGCTTCCCTGATTTCCATCAAGAATCAATCTCTGGATCAATAGAGTTTTAATCTAACTAATTCTCAATTAGTTTGGAGCCTAATTGGTTTCATAATTGGGCTAGGACTTAATTAGTTAGTTTATTATAACTAATTTTAAATTGGTTAGGATTGAGTCCAAGAGTGGGTTAGAGTTGGAACAAGATTCTTGAATCCTATTTGGAATAGGAATGAACCAACTCCTAAACCACCCATCTATTTAATCCTCACGCCCCACACCTTTCACAGTGGAATTCCTCACACCCAAAATCAGGTGGCATGCCCCTTCTCCTCTCTTTCGTGCATGAAATAAGAGGCGTCCTTCCCCTCTTCTTGTCGTAAAAAAACAAGGAGGGCGTCCAAGAGTTGGATGCCCATACTCCACACACCAACCCCTCTTCTCCTCTCCATCTTAGAGTGATTTTATGAGATTTTTGTTGTTGGTTCTTGGGCATCAAAGAGGGCTTCTCTTGCTGATTTTATAGCAAAAATTAAAAAGAAAAGTTCTTCCCAACAAGAGAAAGAAAAGGAAGAAGAAAGATCTTCTTTCTTGTGCGCAGCCTTGGAGAAGGAGTTGTTCTTTCAAATTTTTTTATTTTTTTTAAGATAAAAATTGGATTTGATCTAATTTCTAACAAAAAAATTTAGAGAAAAAATACAAAAAAAATTGATTAGATTTTTGGGGCTTCCTAGAGTTCTAGATCAAGGAGAAAAGGGGGAAGAAGAGAGAAGAACGATTCTTCTCTTGGGTCTCTCTTTTGAATTCTTCTAGAGTTTAAGATTTTATATGATTTTTAGTATAAAAATTAAATTAGATCTATTTTTATCATAAAAATTTAAAAATTTTAAAGGTGTGAAAGAAAGAGAGAAAGATTCTCTCTTGTACGTGGAAGAATTGAGAAGAAAGGGTTCTTCTCTTGATCTCTATTGTAGAGATCTGATGCATGAATTCAGGAGAAAAAAGGAGAGGATCTCTTTGATTTTTATCTTCTTCATGTTCCTCTTAGATCAGTCAAAGCATGGTGTCTTCGCGAGCTAGCACTCTCGGAGAGATCGATCAGCCTAAGGACTTCGTGTGGATATCTGTAGAGGCCAAACACATGTGTGGCTGTCAAGCATCATGAAGAACCAACTACTATAGATTTCAGATGTGGTGATCTACTACCCACACTCAAGTTTAAAATTTTGAACTCAATTCATATTTAGATATGATCTAAATATAATTTAGATATGATCTGATTACATAGATATGATCTATACTTGCTGAATTTTAGATTTCAGTTTTATATACATACATATTAGTATATGTCATAGATTCTGTATGGTAGTTTTAGATTTGATCTATGTATGCATTGTAGATTAAATTATTTAATCTTTATATATTTTGCTGTAATTTTTTAAAAATGCATGCACAAAACCACCACGCTTCCCTTCAAATGGTATCAGAGCGAGGTTCGTTATGACATAAACATATATGCATGTAGAGTTGAAATCTAGATTTAGTAATATATGAGATGTGTTATGATCTGATTTTAGATATGATCTAATATAAAATCAGATCTAATATAATTTAGATTAGATCTAAATTTTTGCATATATGAAATGTGAATTAGATTAGATGTTCTAAGTAGCAAAGTACTCGGATTGGGTAATCACCAGACTATCTGGTCATAAGAGCAAGTAGGGTTACATGACCCTCTCTTTCTATTCAATGGAATGCTCTTATGGTGTGTAGGGGTGCCACTGTGAGATCCCATGAAGAAGAAAGCGAAAGGAGAAAATTTACCTTCTTGTAAAATCCTAGATCTTAAAATCTTAGGTGTTGTTGTATGTGATGCAAGTTGCGAAGAAACTAGTTACATCTAATTTTGATTAATCAAAATTATTTTGATTTAAAATCATGAAAATTTAGATCTGATCTAAAAGATTTTATGATTTAATGTATTAATGCAATTTGATTATGAGATTAAATATAAGAAGGGCATTGAGAACAAGGTTGTAGATGCTTTGTCCAGGGCTCCTCATTAATTTGTCTCTGCAAGTTTTAACTTCAATAATTTTGCCAGCTGTTTTGTTTGAACAGATCAACAACACTTGGCAAACTGATGCTCACTTGTCCAAATTGATTAAGGACAAGTTAGAGGATCTAGCTACGCATCCAACTTATACTTGGAACAACCAGCAATTGAGAAGAAGGGGAAGATTGGTGGTGGGCAAGAATGAGCAATTACATAAAGAATTGTGGCATTGTTTATGATTCTTATACTGGTGGCCATTCTAGTGTGACTGCAACATTGAAGCACCTTTCTTTAATTCTTTACTGGCCTAGTATGATCAAGAAAGTTAGAGAATATATTAAAACTTGCTCCATTTGTCAACGGTTCAAACATGAGCTGGTTCCTTCTCCTGGATTGTTGCAACCATTAACCCTTCCATCTACCTTGTTTAGTGATATTACCATGGATTTTATAGAAGGCTTATTAGTATCTCAAGGGCGCACGGTGATTTTGTGGTGGTGGACCGTTTGTCAAAATTCAGTCACTTTATGGGCCTCAAACATCCTTTCTCAGCTAAACACGTGGCAGAATTTTTCCTTGATAATGTGTATAAGATGCATGGCCTGCCAAGTACTATCACAAGTGATAGATATTCTCTCTTCCTCAATGCTTTTTGGAAGGAACTTTTCAGGTTGTAGAGAGTTTAATTGCAGTTCTCCACAGCCTATCATCCACAGACAGATGGGCAAACTGAAGTTGTCAACAGGTGCTTGCAATGTTATCTTCGTTGCATGACGGGGGACTTACCCCATTCGTGGATTCAATGGCTATCCTTGACTAAATTCTGGTATAATACCACCTTTCACTCCACCATCCAAACCACTCCTTTCGAAGCCTTGTATAGCATACCTCCTCCGTTGCATCTACCTTATTTCTTGGTGATTCCAACATCTCTGCTGTGGACATTTATCTACGAGATTGTGAATCTGCTTTAGCTGTGCTCAAGTACCATCTGCAGCGGGCTTCTCATCGCATGAAAGAGCAAGTTGATAAACACAGAACAGACAGGCTGTTCGAGATAGGAGACTGGGTATATCTAAATTGCGACAATATCAGTAGACTTTCCTTCATACTCCACATCAAAACTCTAATCTAAGTATTACGGACCTCATCAGGTGTTGGACAAGATTGGTAAGGTTGCTTACAAGTTGAATTTGCCTGTGGAAGCCTCCATTCACAATGTCTTCCATGTCTCTCAATTGAAACTTGGCTCTCCAACCACTGCATCTGTTTTCCTTGCCATCCATCTCTCACATTCAAGATGCTTATCCTCAAGCAATCTTGGATCGACGTATGGTTAAGCATAAAAATAGTACAGCCATGCAGCTTTCATTCACTGGAGAGGCCACTCCCTGCTGATGCCTCATGGGAGTTCGCATATGAACTGCGTGCCTGGTTCTTCATTTTCCTTGAGGACAAGGAATCTTAAGGGGAGTATTAGTTACGAAATGGTGCATAGAAGTTAATGAGAATAAGTGGGAATGTTGTTTGTTTGTTGGAGGCTGTTACTGGAGAAAGAAAGGAGATACATGTGTCATGCGTAGCTTGATTGATGAGGATCATCAAGGAGAGGAGAGAGAAATTGCATCTCTGTTTGACTCTATTTTCTGTTACAATAAATACAGGCCATTGTGTAAGTGCGAATTTGATCAGCAGGAGAGAATAATACTCTCTCTCTGATTCCTAATCATTTGAGTTCTTGTGTGTTCTTAGATTGCTTCTGTGATTTCCTTTAACACCAACCCCAACCCTCCTCTCCTCCGACGATGTCGCCATCTCCTCCGCCATCGCCGTAGCAGCCTTCTCCCCCTCCCTCCATCGACGCCGCCACCCTCTCTGCGAAGGATTGTGTGCCAGTGGAAGCGGAGCAGCCCCGTTCTACAGGGTCTGCGTGGGTGGTCCCGGATGCTCGATGCGGTCAGTGAGGTGGAGGTGATTGGCGGCGTGGATTTCTTCGTGGCAGGGGTAGCGTCGGTGATTGAGCAGCAGAGAGAGAGGGTGGCAGCGGTGGAAGAGGGGCTGGAGATGATGACAGCGGTGGCCGGTGTGAGGGTGCTGTGCGTGGGATGTGGTTGCCACTAGAGAGCGCTTGCAGAATTCGCTGGTGAGTCGGTGGAGGGGTATGAGGCGTTACTTTATGTGCTCCTCTTTTGAAGTTGTTCTTTTTTTTTTGAGGGGCGGCGGCGGTGGAAGAGAGGCTGGGGATGGTGATAGCGAAGGCCGGCACGAGGGTGCTATGTGCGGGGATGTCGGTTGCTACTGGAGTGCTTGCGGAATTTGCCGGTAAGTCGACGGAAGGGTACGAGGCGTTGCTTCTATGTTCTCTCTTTTTAGGTTTGTTTCTTTTATGTTCTTAGGCTGGAATTAAATTAAGGCCAGATCCATGAGAGTGTAGATTTAGTTCCAACCTGCTCGAATGTATCAATTGTTTAAACCTCGATTTATTTTAGTTGGACTTGAGTCAGACTGAGTCCGATGGCAGCCCCAGCAGGGAATTATTAGTTAGCATATCTGAGTCAATGTGATTTTCTCCCCAATCTATCATTATAGACTTCATTGATACGCACATTGCAATTGATGGGTCATAACATATAAGTTTCTATTAGGTCTAGTGTTGTTTGCTATGGCAATGGCCCTGTCCTTCGATCGAGATCAGGAGAAGAACAAAATTAAAAATGAAAAGGGTGGAGTGGGAGGGAGACTTCGGTGCAATTGTTAGACGATGAGTTTCCATATGCCATGATGTGATTTTTTAACTTCATCTTCGATCTCGACGATATCCAAAATCTTGCAATCTTTATCTCTTTGATTTGAGATTGTTCCAATTGGCCCTCCATCCTCTCGGTTGCAGATTTATCCCATCATCGCTGGAATTCTGAATCCGGTGAGAATCCGCAGGTCGGAGATCTCTTCTTCAAGGATTAGATTTTGGGGAGGTCGGATCGCATGGAATATGGTTAGAATAAGATTGGCATCAATTGGACATCGGGACATCGAGAGAAGGAGATGAGGGTTTTAGGTGCATCGAAGAAGGAGGATCCCCCTCTGACGATCTAGGATGCGACTGATAGGGTATTACTTCTAAGAATTCCTTTTTTTTTTTGTTGTTTTGTTGGATCAAAGAGACTATTTTTTGGATTTTGTTGGTGTTTTATGCCGTTGTTTAAAATTTTATATAGGATTTCTATGCGGATGCTGATCGCATCTCATGCATCGTATGGGGTTATAAACTAGTTTATTATTATGTTAATTCTGGTGTGTGAGAATTCTTAACGAGCTGTAAAACTCACAATCCTCCTCTTTTCTTTTTAGAGTTACAGGATGTCTGTAACTGGCTAGGGTTAGGATTACGGCTTGAAATAATTGATTAGATAGGACATCAACAATAACAGTTGAATGACTAAGTCTTATAAATTACATAAGATTTATTATGATATAGAAGGGAGTGTATCATTAGTTCCACATTGATTGTGAATTAAGAGGGACTTTGGATAATATAAGAAGGAACATCTTTTTCAGGTGAGGTATTTTTTGAAGGACTGAATTATGAGGCCTAAAACAGCCCATACAACCTCTGGACCACAGGTTGCAAACCAGAATGGATAATATCTAACGTACTAAGTCATAAGCCTCTGGCCACAACAATAGCACTAGAGGAAAGGTACCATTCCCGTAGACTATGGGACTTCTCTCATTTGTACTGGTGTGCGGCCATCGCATGACTAATCTCTGAATGCTGAATTCAAAGCGTGATAAGAGTTTTAATTTTAGGCTATCCTCTTTCGCGTGATAAGATTTTAATTGAAGGTTAATAACTCCCACCTTTCATTTTAATTCACAGATTAAATGCTAGAGCTCAGGTTCTCTGCTGTGCACCTCACGGTATGGTGCATAGCCCACCGTCCATCATGCGATGGACGGCCACGTGCGGATACACGCCCGTTATGTGCGGCCATGCATGGCCGTCCATCGTGCGGCCGTCCATCGCACGATGGATGGGACATGCTGTACACTGTATGGTGCGGGACATAGCAGAGAATCTGTGCGGTAAATACTATCCTTTTTTTTGATTTTTAATGACGAAAACAGGTAGGGACATTTTACCCAAAAAAAAAAAACAAAGAGGATAGGGACCGGCGTGGGAGAAATGATATTCTACACCATGTAGGTCACGCGGTGGTGCAGCACGCCAACGACTAAAGATTTTATAAGCTGACAAGCAGAGATTGGAGAGAACAGAATTTTTTCTTGATGAAGAAAGACATATAACCGAAGATGGATCGGAACGTAGTGCCCGATAAAAGAAGGCAGACACGATGGACCCACCGACATTGATTACATGCCAGTCACCCTTTAGTTGAAATGGCTGCTTTGCTAAAAGGTACACGACATGTTAGCAAAGTCTAGTCCAGTTCCATGGGGTTTCTGTAAAGTATTTTTTTTTCTTTTGGTGTTGACCACCCACCTACTACTAATTAGAAGAAAGCAAACAATACGGACCCCAACCCTCATTCAGCTTGAAACATTCAAAGCATCAGAAAAATTCCATCACCCGTCCCTCATGTTCATACAGGGGATTGTGCAGCTAGATGGTAGCTATAAAATACCTCGAACTCTCTCTCTCAGCAACCACAAGAACCTTAAACACCCTAGGCCTATCGGAGCTTTAGCTATGGAATCTGTGTCGTCTCCAAAATTCCTCTCTTCCCTTCTTCTGTTTCTAATCCTTTCATTTCTTCTTGCCTTGGCGTCAGCTTCACTTGCATCCCAAGGGAAGGCCCTCCTTCGGTGGAAAGCCAGCCTCCAAAGCCAAGGATCACTTGAATCTTGGAACCTCAGCACTAGTCCATGCAACTGGACTGGAATCACATGCAACATCACGCGTCGAGGCCGACGTGTGATCAGGGAGATAAATCTATCCCAAATGGGTCTGGCAGGAACGCTGAATGCTCTCAACTTCTCCCCCCTGTCATCACTTGTCAGTCTCAACCTCACATTCAACAACTTCTATGGAAGCATCCCTACCACCATAGCTGCTCTTTCCAAGCTCACCTCCCTTGATCTCTGCACTAATAGCTTCACCGGGATAATTCCACTACAGATCGGCTCTCTGACAAAGATCAACTCCCTGAATCTTAGTGATAATCAGATAAGTGGTTCCATCCCTCCTTCGCTAAGTAATATGACAAGGCTTAACTTCCTATACCTATTCGGAACTAATCTTTCAGGTTCTATCCCTGAGGAATTAGGAAGGCTTGAGAATCTGTTGGACTTGGAAATCTCATACAACCAGCTAACAGGTACCATCCCTCCCACTTTGGGAAATTTAACTCGGCTTCAATTATTGGATTGCCAGAACAATGAGATATCAGGTTCCATCCCTCCTGAATTAGGGAATCTCGTAAACCTGGATATTTTAGCTTTAGGTAATAACAATCTGACAGGTTTCATCCCTCGTAGCTTAGGAATTTAACCAAGCTTAACGGTTTGTACCTTTGGCGCAATCATCTCTCTAGCTCCATTCCTCCTGAAATAGGAAACCTAGTGGAGTTAACTATGCTCACATTCTCACAAACAATTTAATAGGTTCCATCCCACCAGCTTAGGAATTTAACCAAGCTTGAAATCTTGCACCTTTATGAAAATCAGATCTCTGGATCAATTCCTCATGAATTAGGAAACTTGAGGAAGCTTAATGAGTTATCATTGCAGATTAACCAAATCTCTGGCTCAATCCCTCCATCTTTTGGTAGCTTAATCAACCTCAATGATTTGCGCTTACGCGACAATCAACTATCTGGTTCTTTGCCTCAGGAATTTAATAATATTATAAATTTGAAACTTCTTCAATTGGCAAACAACAGTTTTTCTGGCCATATACCCCATGACATATGCAAAGGAGGAGTTCTAACTCATCTCGCTTTAAACAATAACCATTTTGAAGGTCCGATTCCCAAAAGCTTGAAAACTGTACAAGCCTAAGTAAAGTCCAACTTGAGCAAAACCAACTATCCGGGAATATATCTGAAAATCTTGGAGTGTATCCACATATGTGGTATATTGATTTAAGCTTCAATAGACTGTCTGGTAAGCTCTCACCAAATTGGGGAGGATGTCATAATTTGTCGCTTTTAAGAGTCTCCAACAATATGGTTACAGGAATCATACCACCAGAACTCGGAAAGTTAACTCAACTACAAGAACTCGACCTTTCATCAAACTATCTATCAGAAGATATTCCAAAGGATTTGAGCAAGTTAACTACACTATATATACTGAATTTGAGCAACAACCAACTTGTTGGAGAGGTACATCCAGAATTTGGAGAACTATCTAATTTGGAGACTCTTGATCTGTCAGCAAATCGACTAAGAGGAAGGGTACCAGAACAATTAGGTAACTGCATGAAACTTTACCGGCTGAAGCTTGGAAAGAATCATTTAAATGGAAGCATTCCCTTTCAAATTGGAAATCTAATAAACCTTGATGACTTCCTAGATCTAAGCCACAACTCATTTACTGGAGAGATACCATCACAATTTGGCAAACTGGATAAGCTACAAAATCTGAATCTATCACACAATGAGCTTATTGGTCGTGTTCCACATTCTTTGAGTGATATGATAAGCTTATCGTCTATAGACTTATCATACAATGAATTAGAAGGTCCGCTGCCTAATAGCACAATTTTTCGGAATGCTCCAATAGAGTGGTTCATCCACAATAAGGGCTTATGTGGTCTGCCGAAAGGTTTGCCTTCATGTAGCTCATTTACAACGAGCAAAGATGATTCAACAAAGCACCACAAACTTCTCTTGTTAATTACTGTTCCTAGTCTGGGAACCTTGTTTCTCTTATTTCTATTTGTTGTATTTGCTTTGCTAATTCTGAGAAGGAAGAAACATGTAAGACATCTTCCAAGTATTGAATTTGGTGGATTCTCTATTTGGAACTTCGACGGAATAGACGCATACAAAGGCATCATTGAAGCAACAGAGGATTTTGATGACAAGTACTGCATTGGGACTGGAGCATATTCTAGTGTTTACAAAGCACTGTTGCCAACCGGCGAGTTTGTAGCTGTGAAGAAATTTCATCCACTAGAAATTGAAAGCTCACCAAGCAAGCAAACCTTTTGGAGTGAGGTACAAGCACTAACCCAGATTCGGCATCGGAATATTGTGAAGCTTTATGGTTTTTGCTCCAGTGCTCAAATAAGTTTCTTGTTTACGAATATATGGAGAGAGGAAGTTTGGCAAATATTCTCCGAAGCGAAGGTGCCCTTGAATTCGATTGGTCCAAGAGAGTGGATGTCATAAAACATATTGCTTATGCTCTATCATACATGCATCATGATTGCACTCCACCATTAGTACATCGAGACATAACAAATAATAATATTCTACTTGATTCAGAATACAAGGCTTGTATTTCAGATTTTGGTATTGCTAGACTTCTAAAGCCTGATTCATCTAATTGGAGTATGCTTGCGGGTACACGAGGATATTTGGCACCAGGTATGTTGCAATTTTATTTTTGTAATGTAGGAACAATGGTCTTACAAATTTGTTTATATTTTTTACTATATTGTTTAAGATATGTTAAGAACATCTTTAGGTTTATCCCTCTATATTAAGAGCCATGAGATAATATCAAACATTATCTCTTCCTAGAATGTATTTCACCTTTATCAAAAAGATACAAATGTATTTAATCCTAGCTCTCAGAAAAGAAAAGGTAACATAGCTATGACCATAGGAACTTATCAGCCATGCATTAGACTCTTCCTTGCTCATCAAAGAAAGATGTTGTAGCAAGATATCAATTAAAAGAAAATTGAAAAACAAAAGATCGACGCAAACTTAGAATTTATATGAAAATCTTT